>JAJIBD010025994.1:0-22935 GCA_021461705.1 Cryptotis parvus | reverse complement strand
GTCAGATCCCTACATGCTAAAAACAGGGATAAAAGGACCTGCTCCCCAGGTAGTATGGGTTTAATTCAGGGAGCGATTGGCTGAAATTTAAGGGAATTATGGTGCATTTCGGACTTCTGGATCCTGAATCTCATGGAGAGATAATACTGTCAATATCTGTGCCAACTAAATGGACTTTTAAAAAAGGGGAATCACTTGCTAAACTATTATTATTTTTTGAGGATCCGTGTAGTCAGTCCGAACACCCCTACAGCTGGTGGCTTAAACAGTACCAACCATTCTGCCAACTTCATTGTTGGTTATGCAGCCACACAGAACCAAGCCCACCAGCCACCTGCTAACTATCTAGTTGGGTACACTACCAGAATTTCTCAGGCCAAGCGACCGGTTATATCCATCGAAATTTATAAAAGGAAATTCAAAGGCATGTTGGATACAGGGGCAGACATATCCATAATCTCCACCAAGTATTGGCCCTCTAACTGGGCCCTAAAGAAAGTGTCCCATAGCCTGAGCGGGGTAGGGCAATATCTCCTCCTCTCTTCTCCGACAGAGTGCCAGGTGGCTGCCGTGTATTGGCCCTGAAGGGAATGTAGCCATGGTCCAGCCTTATATAACCCCTATGCCTTTAACTTTATGGGGGTCGAGACATGCTGGAGCAGTGGGGGGGCAGTAATCCACATACCTCGCCCATTCCCCGTCCAGCACCAATTCCAGCTCTCCATAATAAGCCTAACACAGGGAGTAACCCTTTTTAA
This sequence comes from Cryptotis parvus, assembly GCA_021461705.1. Classification (NCBI taxonomy): domain Eukaryota; kingdom Metazoa; phylum Chordata; class Mammalia; order Eulipotyphla; family Soricidae; genus Cryptotis; species Cryptotis parvus. Next base: position 22,177 of record JAJIBD010025994.1, on the reverse strand, counting down.
TTGGGGCCGCTGTGGTTAAGCACCCACCACCTATCCGTTATTCAGTGGAAGTCTGACAAACCTATATGGACACCCACAGTGGCCCCTCAATACCAAAAAAGTTAGAGGCGCTAACAAATCTAGTGGAAGAACAGCTGAAATTAGGGACATATTGAGGAAACGTTTTCAGAATGGAATTCTCCTGTTTTTGTAATACAGAAAAAATCAGGCAAATGGCGCTTGGTGATTGACTTAAGGAATGTAAATTCTACTATGGGACCCCATGGGGAGCCCTACAACCTGGGCTCCCCTCTCCAGCAGCTATTTCTAAGGATTGGCAGCTAATTATCATAGATTTAAAAGACTGCTTTTTACAGCATACCTATCCACCCAGATGATCGGAAAAGGTTTGCATTTTAAGTCCCTTCCATTAATCATAAAGTGGACAGTATTGCCCCAAGGGATGACTAATTCACCTACGATGTGTCAACACTTTGTTGATGAGGTTTTGCGACCCATTCGTGCTAAATTTCCTGGTGCATACATCATCCACTACATGGATGATATCCTGCTAGCTTGTGATAATTCCAGAGATCTCCAGAATTTATATAATGATGTAATGACAGTTTTACCAGAGGCTGGCTTACAAGTAGCTCGCGAAAAAATTCAGATGCAGCCTCCATATGAATATTTGGGCTATGCTCTTGACCGCACTACAGTGTGCCCTCAAAAAATTTCCATTAGTCAGAAAGGGCTCAAAACCTTGAATGATTTTCAAAAACTGCTGGGGGATATCAACTGGGTGCGCCCCTCCCTTGGTATTCCTAACTGTGAGCTCAGTAACCTGTTCCACACCCTTGAAGGTGATCCTGCTTTAAATAGCCCAAGGCAGCTAACTCCTAAAGCTCAGAAGGAATTAGATTTTTTCATGGATCGGCTTCAAAATCTTACCTCTCCAGATTTAATCCCGAGAAAAGGTATGGTTCTTGGTCTTCAACACTCCCGAGTCTCCAACTGCTGCTATAGCCCAATTATCTGGACCGTTAGAATGGGTTTACTTACATAACAAGCAGAATCGTACTGCTACACCTAACCTTATAATTAAGGGAAGATCAAGAACCCAAGTATTACTTGGACATGATCCCCATGTAATTGTACTACCTGACCCTAAAAAAGAAATTGAAGCTGTTTTACCACTCAGTGAAATCCTTCAGAGAGCTTTTTAGCAGATTTTTCAGGAGAAATATCTTATCATTACCCAGCTGGAAAAACCTGGGAATTTCTGAAAAGGACACCTTTATAATTTCCACCATTGTCCGCTCCTCTCCCATTCCTGATGCTCCAGTGTATTATATTGATGGCTCCTCATCAGGAAGGGGGTGGACTTACAGGTCCTTCGTTGACCACTACTGTGCATACAAATTATAAATCTGCCCAACAAGTGTGGAACTCCCCCTGATACATTTACTATCCCATGTATCTGGCCCATGTAATGTGGTGAGTGATTCTGCATATGTAGTTGGTTTATTTCCTGGAATTGTCACTGCTTCTTTAAATGCCCATAATCCTATAATTCAGGAGCTACTCCATAAACTACAAGATCTCCTCCAAAATAGAACATTCCCTATATACATCTCCCACATCCGTTCCCACAGCCGACTCCCCGGGCCAATGGTTCGAGGAAACGAAGCAGCAGATCTCTTGGCAGCACCAGTATTTAAATCAGCTGAGGAAAAGCACTAGACTCTGCATACAAATGCCCGCCGCCTTCATGTACACCATGGCATCCCATGGAGACAAGCTAGACAAATTGTCCGCAACTGTCCTGTCTGTGCTCCTTTACATTGTACATCTCATGTAGCAGGAGCAAATCCTCGAGGTTTACAGACAAAACCAATTGTGGGCAGATGGATATAACTCATACTAACTTATTTCCCAACAAACCTTTCCTTCATGTGGTCACCGATACATATTCCCGGTTCATATGGGCTGTTCCTATGACGTCTGAAAGAGCTAAATCTGTTTGTTCATTTTACTCCGGGTGTTTCTCCGTCATGGGTATTCCCCATACCATAAAAACAGATAATGGTCCTGCTTACACCAGCAAAACCCTTCAAATCCTTTTTGCAGGAATGGCAGATCAAACATATTACAGGAATTCCATATAATCCACAAGGACAAGGAATAGTTGAGCGTGCCCACAGAACGCTTAAAACTCAGCTATTAAAGCAACGAAAAACAAGCATGCCTCCAATGGATTCTTTATCTTTAACATTATTCACCTTAAACTTCTTAAATATACCTCAAGGAGATCCCTATACCGCGGCTGAGAACGTCACTTTCAAGAAGATATGCAAACTCAAAAAACAGTCAATTCACCTATCTGGGTGAAAATTGATGATAAATGGATTGCAGGTCACCTCCTCATTCGGGGAAGAGGCTATGCTTTCATTTCTACAGACGATAACCCTGCCAAGAAACTCTGGGTCCCTCTGCGACTTGTTAAGACTAGAATTCTCCAAGAATCAGAAAACAACTAATTCTTTCAATATAAAGTCTTAAATTTTAAATTGCAAGTTGCTGTTTAAACTTCCTGGATTGGTTCATTTTAATAATGATCTTGTTTTGCAGTCTGTGATCATGGTTCATGTCTAATATCTTGCCTTACAGCCTAAATATTTTCTTTCTTACAAAAAAAAAAGGTGGAAAAATGGGTGGACTCTGAATATAGTGCTCAATGTCAATATGTTTCAAGGACTAATGTTAAAGTTTCCTTTTTAATGTTTTGCCCACAGGTATTTGCAGAAAAAGAACTTCGCTGCTGCAGATTCTTTCTATGTTGCTCGAGGCTCTGGACTCTGATCACAGTGCTCATTACAAAAATGTTTGCTAAATCAATGAAAAATTGTTTTTCTAATGATTCTGTTCACAGGATGAGATATTCGAATCCAGTAAACCTGTGCTACCGTGCTCAATACTCCGAGACTCCTAAAATAGTGCTCCGCAAAAATTTAATAATTTGCAAAACTAATTTTTCCCAATGCTCTATTTACAGGAAAAGACACTTTCTTCACCATCATTTGCCGGCTTTATATTTATGAAGCGCTTGACTCGTTACCATTTATCACCCTAAATGGGTCACATACACAGCTGTAAGATATTGATCGATCAAATGTATGTAAGTGCAGTGTGTGCATGTGGTGGCCACCATTATGTTTGTGATTAATGTTGTGTCTATGTTATGTCTCAACTACTACCTTCTCAATTTCTGACCACTACAAACCTCTATTACATTCATCAGCTCCACTGCTGATCCACTAGATTTATCAATTTTAAAATCATCAATTCTCATACTTATTTCCCTGTTCCACCCATGTTGGAGCTTCTTTATGTTCTTCTCTCCATCCCAGACTTGGATCCCTACAAAGCCTTAAAATCTCTACTTGTGATTAACCTCGAAAAGTGTTTTTTGTCTCGCCTAAAATTAAGCTACAGGTACAGTTACCGGTGCCAGTGTTCCCTTGCTGAAGAAGCCCTGCAAGACACCCACACCGATGTTCCTGACACCTGTTCCAGCGCTCAAGACTCCTGTTCCAGAGTTCGAGATATTACACCAATGTTCCAGACACCTGTTCCAGCACTCAAGACTCCTGTTCCAGAGTTCGAGATATTTGTTCCCGTGTTCCAGAGACCCGATCCAGTGTTCCTGACAATTCAACGAGTTCCTGATTGCTGCTCTCCAGAGACTCATACTCATATGATCACCGCTATTGCTGTCCCAGAAGTAGCCCCACAGACTTTGTTCCAGACTCCGACTTTACATAAAATATAGCAAATTGACTCTCACAAATTATGGACAGTGCAAACTATAGTCCATTATAATCAGACAGCTAGACACACTTTGTCATGAACTTTGCTTTGGGTCCAAAAACAAGTTAGGATCCTAAAGTAACATGTATTATCATTTTGTAATTGGAATTGTTTTTTCTTATCTTAATTTTCTGTACATTACTAAATATTTCTTACCTTTTCAATTTTTATTAGTAAACTAATCAGGGGGAGTTGTTGCAGGACTCCTAAGGGCCGCTGCATCTGCTCTGGATTGCCTCCCGAAAATCACTCCGTAGATAAGGGGGGTAGTCTAAATGTGGCAGTTTATCCGACCATGTATGCTGTACTAGCTGGTATAAATATTCTCCCATGCTATCACAATCATCGTGGGACTAGCTAGATCTTACCAGCATATTAGCCTGGCCCATGAGGACACCTAAGTAATTAGACAGAGAGAAATGCTGTTTGCTTCCAAGCAAACAAGCATGGCCCCCTGATATACCTCAAAAGGCAACTAAAATATAAAACTACAATGAAGTAGAGGAGACTTGTGAAGGCTTGGAGAAATATTTAACTGGCATTGGTGTTGTTCTTTGGTACAGTGACATGCCATCTCAGAAACCCCCTTCTCTACATTACAAAGGAATTCCTGGTTCAAAACATTAGCACAGTAAAGGCCCTAGGTGAAATGCAGGGAGGGATTACCTAAGGGCATTGCACCCTCCCTGCTTTCCATAACAATGGGAGGAAGGTCTGAGTTACAGGGATATAAACTAGCCGGTTCCCGCTCTCCGCCCCTTCTTCTTCCTTGTGGGATCTCTCTCCTTGTGAGCGTTCATTCCCCTTGGAAGCTTTTACACGTGGTGGTCGCCATCTTGGCCTACACGTGGCTGGGGTTCTAGCCTGGAATCCTAAGCATCGGGTTTTCCTTTTGCTGATTTGTATGCCTGAACCTGTGATAAGTAAAGCCTTTTAAAACTGCATCGGATTCCTGAGTTTTCATCAGTTCCTCGCCGGCCGGAGGTAGAAGGGAACTTCGCTTCCCGGCACTGTCGGGGACCCGCGGAGCGCCCCGACAGACATCTGCTCAATTTTTTCGTTGAGCTCCTTAAACATCCTACCAATTTCTTCCCTGATTTCATTGTCAGAGAGATCATGCACATCTGTATTCTTTTTGAGTCTTCAGGGTCGATTCCTTCATTTGTTCCTTCGAGCTGGGGATCTGCGTTGTTTCCCCCATGGTGTTGTGGTGTTCAGGGATAGATTCCTCTGGTGTACTGTTTCTTTTTCTTGAGGGTATTACCTTCCCTTGGTGTTGAATTTCCTAGTTTTTCTATTAATATTTCCGCCCGGCCAGCTGCACACCCCAGGGAGGTTACCTGAGGTGGAGTCAGGCCGGTGTGAGAGTTCAAAAAAATCAGCTTGGTGTTTCTATGAGAAAAACCTGGACACAAAATGTTTGCTTCAATTTTGTGTTACCTTAACACTGTGTTTTCTAAAACAGCAAAGTATTCTGCCCTCACTAGGGCAAAGAGGGACTTTTTACTTCTCCAGGGCCTAATCATTTCTAAATAATGTTTTTAGCCTAACTGATCTGATCTTTTCTTGCAGATAGGATAGTAATATCCTCAGAAAATCTGATCCATTCATTACATGGGAACCATTTGGAGATTTCACCCTTACACAGGCAGGGTCTACAGTCCCTTTGTCAGCATGAAGCAGCTCCAGAAGATGGACCTTCAACCATTTTCCCTTAAAAAATATAAGGCGGTGAAATCTCTTAAAAGAAATATGATGTAGGGGCCGGAGGCGATAGCCCAGCGGGTAGGGCGCTTGTTTTGCACGCGGCCTGTGCCGGCCCGGGTTCAATCCCCCGCATCCCATATGGTCCCTCGAGCACCGCCAGGGAGTAATTCCTGAGTGCAGAGCCAGGAGTAACCCCTGAGCATTGCCGGGTGTGACCCAAAAAGCAAAAAAAAATAAATAAATAAAAAAAATAAAAAGAAATATGATGTGGATAGATTGACAGAAAACGGCCCCGTGGCAGTGAAGCAACCTAGTCTAGGAAGAGTGCTGCTTCTACGCAGACCACTCTGGGATAGTGAAGGAAGCGCGAGAGGGTGGTTTGAGCCTTGGTTTGCACAGTCCCCTTGCTTTCAGCCTAGCCGGGCCCCTCATCATGTTCTTAATGATTTTGACAATTGGGCCTTGCCTCTTTGATAAGCTACTTGCATTGATCAGAGACCGGGTGGGTGAAGTCAAGTTGTTAGTACTCAGGCAACAGCATCAGGCCCTATGGAGTGAAGGTCTCTAATGGTCTCTAGGATTAGAGAACCCCCCCCCCATAAGAAAAGGGGGGAATGAAAGAATGGCCCCTCGCCCCAGAACACAAAAACAGGTACGAGGAGTAACTGATAAAATGATGGCTCAACAAGAGCACAACAGGAAGTGTCTTAAGCAAATAATTCCAGGGAGGGCTATAAGACAAACATTCCCGAGAGAAGTTGCGTCTGACGTTCCTCTCTATATTTGTTGTGGTATGCGAAAGACTGGGCGACTGGGCCCAGGCAGTGCCAAATCTGGAAAGGAGTATTAGGCATACTCAGGTTGGTAGGTGATGGTTACCTGGTACAAAGTGATTGGCTGCCTGCACAGACCTTGATGTAATATTTTAAATCTATTAGATGGTTATGTGCGGGCTTTTCTGTAGCGGTGGGAATTATCTCTTAAAAGATCCTCCCTGGAAGGGCTCGGGGCTCTTAGCCACTGACTGCTTGGGGTCACGCTATGAGCCCGAGTATACTCGCTTATTAATAAAACCCTTGCTTTTGCATAGGACTTGGTCTCTCAGAGTTTTCCTTGGTAGGTGCGGCGCTCCGAGGGCTCCCAGTCAGTCACCCCATCGGGTGGCCAACCCTTACAAAATAATTTACCCTATGCAGCCATTTTTTTGGGTAAAAAAAATCAGTTTACTTGATTTTTATTTCTGGACAGTGTTTTTTAAAAAAAATACCAAAATACTTAATAAAAATGGTATTAGGTTTGTAGCACCTAGAAAAGAACACCTATATTTATCTAGATTGTTATCTTACAAATACACAAACTCAGTGTAGTAGGAAATATATATATAAACACGGAACTATGTCTTATTAAAAAATACAAATGCACATTCCTATTGATTATACGAATATTGAAAACTAAATATTCTGATCTGACAGTAGCATCTATAAACTGTAGCAGGCACTGTTCTTTGAATATAATGAATAAATAAATATTTCTATCTCACTTAAGTGTAAGCACTTATTAGCAAAAAAATATAGTATACACACTGAAAAGTTGACATTAACCTATATTTATGTTTTCAAGTTTAATTTTCATTAAAAATGTTTTTTACAACACATCCAGAAAACACAAGTAAAAAAGATGAGGTAAACATTTTACACTTTTTAGAAATTACTTGAAACTTAACATTGGGTCTTCCCAATACTTAGGCTTAGAATAATGCTTGTAAAACACCCTTAATAACGATGACATGACATATATGAGACCACTTAATGAACTACAGGATTTTCTGATCTTCGAATAGGCAGTGTTATTCTTCTCTTTTGCAGGAAGTGATCACGGCTTTGCTTCAGTGTGGATTTACATGAGACACCAGGCCACAGTGAGAGCAGCAACAATACCATTCAATATTGCCATGCTGTAGCCCATGTGGAAAGAATGTCCAGTCAGTTTCCTGAAGGCGTGGAAATAAAATAAGAATATGTAACTTGTAATGCAGTAATAACAATACCAGCAGTTTTTATAACAATGCTTAAAACCTAGATATACACTTCCAAGTATTTTATACACTAATATGTAAGCTTAAAAAAGAATAATGAGGGGCCGGAGCAATAGCACAGCATGTAGGGCGTTTGCCTTGCACGCCAGCGACCCAGGTTCGATCCCCAGCATCCCATATTGGTCCCCTAGCACCGCCAGGAGTAATTCCTGAGCAAAGAGCCAGAAAGTAAGCCCTGAACGCCGCCAGGTATGACCCAAAAAGAAAAAAAAATAATGATTTGCTACAGAATTAGGAACAGAGATTTAAGTTCTATATCAAAAATAATGCTACTTATCAAATACATTTTTCAGTTTAACTAGTAGAGTAAAAGTGAGTCTAATCCTATATTTTTAATTATCTATATATATGCACACACACATATATATTTATGAACATGTAACATGAAACTCATTTTTATGTATTTTTAAATGATCACAATAAAACTAGTTAACGTTTTGCTGTAGTTATAATCTGTTTTCCTTTATAAAGATTATAAAGATTTACTCTTGGCAACTTTCAAATACACCAGCCAGTCTATTTAACTATAGTTACCATGCTGCCCAATTCATTCCCATGACATTTATTTTATAGCTGAAGTATGTACTTCTGGCAAATAATACTGTTTTTCTGCATTCATGGGCTTATTTTCACTAAAGATTACACTTAAAGAAAACATACGGTAAAAACTTCGGGGAGCTGCACGCGGGCCGGCAGACAGGGGCCTCACGGACGGCTGGGGAGGCTGGCGCTCAGCTCGCGCCGGGCCTAGCTGACCATGGAACCCCGAGGAGGACAGATGGGTTTTAGGAGTGGGCCCGTCGCCTCTGGGGGGTCCCGGAAGCAGCCGGAGGAGACTCGCCCATCACACTAGCCACCATTTTTGCTGTCCGGACACTGCAAAACTGCCTCACAACCAGATCAACAGAGCAAAGCCAGTTCGAGCCCAGGTAGGCAGCTCCAAGAGGCGAGAATCACTGGGAAGTCGCCAGATGGAGGCGTGGTCATCCCTTCCCCCTCCATCTTGTCGAGCCTGGTGGTCCTGCCCGGGAGTTGCACGCGGGCCGGCAGACAGGGCCTCACGGACGGCTGGGGAGAGGCTGGTGCTCAGCTCGCGCCGGGCCTAGCTGACCATGGAACCCCGAGGAGGACAGATGGGTTTTGGGAGTGGGCCCGTCGCCTCTGGGGGTCCCGGAAGCAGCCGGAGGAGACTCGCCCATCACACTAGCCACCATTTTTGCTGTCCGGACACTGCAAAACTGCCTCACGACCAGATCAACAGAGCAAAGCCAGTTCGAGCCCAGGTTGCTGGCCGCCGCTTGCGCCGCGTGGTCCACTAAAATAGTGAAACAGTGATGTCTTTTGGTGCACTGCATTCCACGAAGAGCAGGAAAGTTTTTTGGGAGGGAGATGTAGGGAGGAAGGAAATGACATGCAGAACCCGCCAGGTGGTTGAGGTGCGGGAGGGGGAGGGAGGTGGGGACATTGGTGATGGGAGATGGTTTTGGGCGGAGGGTGCATGTTGGAACACTGTGGAACCAAAAGCTCTACATGAGCATCTTTCAATTAAAAAAAAAGAAGGTAGAATCTACCACAAACATGTGGGAATCAGTGGTTAGGTAAGACAGAGAAGGGAACAGTGTGCTAATATTTGTCAAAAGTGATAATGCCAGCCTAGAACTGAGCATTGAATATAGGAAAAAAAGATATACATGATAATCTCTAAATGTATGTATTGCAATCCACAATGTGTAAGAGAAGAGAGAGAGAGAGAGAGAGAAGAGATAAAGAGCTTGCCATAGAGGCAGGCTGGGGGAGGGAAGTGGGGACATTGGTGGTGGGAGATGGGCACTGGTGGAGGGATGGGTGCTGGAACACTGTATGACGGAAACCCAAACATGAACATCTTTGTAGTTGTATGTCACATGGCGGTGTAATATAATATTTAAAAAAAAAAATACGGTATTTGTCTTTCACTGACTTAGTATCTCGAAGTCCATCCTTGTAGGTGTAAATGGCAAAACCTTGTTCTTTGTTATGGCTAAATAATATTCCAATATACAAATACACACATAATACCGCATCACAATATCTTCTTTACATTTGTTTATTATCGATGGATATATAAGTTGTTTTTATATCCTGACTACTGTACCAAAACAGAGCAGTAAACTGCGTACAGGCAGGTGTGATTCTAGTGGTCCCGGCACTACAAGGTCCACAACAGATTAACACAAAGATCACACACACAACCACACAACACTCTGCATACACAAATATGAGTTATAAAATTTTATTAAAGCAATATTATCACAGAATATAATTAATTTGGTAAAAGTTGAAAATTTGCAAGGGACTTTGCAATCAATCCCAAAGTCCTAAAATCTTGTATTGGGTAGAATCCTTCTAGTCCCAAACCCTATTCCTCATCCCCATCCTCTGTGTAACATGTGTGTGCTGAAACAAGAGAATTCTAAATTTCTGGTACTCTTAAAAATAAATTAAAAAAATAAAATCTGAAGTTTTATAGTAATTAACTATGAAAAAAACTTTCAAATCATAGTCCTGTCCTAAAGAGTCCCTAAAAATAGAAAATGCAGCAAACGCATAAAGTCATTTGAGACTATGACTATACTGACTTCAAGGTATCATGTTAAATTTCAGGTAAAAATGTAAATGAACATTTAGAGAACTTAAAATATGAGGGAAACGAGCACCGCTAGGAGTAATTCCTGAGTGCAGAGCCAGGAGAGACCCTGAGCATTGCCGGGTGTGACCCCAAAAAAAAAAAAAGCAAAAAAAAAATATGAGGGAAAAATATAAAACTACAGATTTCATGTTTCACTACAGCATCGCATTCAAGACAAATGAGCAGGGCCCAAGAGGTAGTACAAAGGGCAGGGCGCTTGCTTTGTTCCTGGCCAACTCAGGTTCAACCCCCTGAATGGAGAGCCAGGAGTTACCCATTCCACGGATGGATGTGGCCACAAAACAAATAAAAGTAAACAAGTTCATAGTGAATATTTTCATCATTTGTTCCACTACCCCAGCGGTTCTGTAATAACTATTTACTTTAGGAATAAATATTAGTTGTGTTCTGCCTTTCAATGGAGCTAGCTAATTCATCACTGTACACAACATTTATTTTTAAATGTTAAACTTGAAGTAAAAATTCCAACTTTAAGAATTTCCTCAGGGACTAGAGATACAGTAGAGAGAGTAAGGCCTTTGTCGTGCATGCAGAAGACCTGGGTTTGATACTCATCACCCCCTTATGATCCCCTATGAGCTCCCCTGAGCCCTGCTCGCTTGTGCACAGAGACAGAAGGAAGTCCTGAGCACTGGCCGAGTGTGGCCCAACAGCACCTCCCTCTGCCCTTAAAAAAAATCCTCTCTAAAAACAAACATCTTCCTCGGCCTCACATTTCCTATCCTAGCTACGCAGCCAACTTCTCTGGCCCAGCTGCCTCTCTGTAGCATAGGATAGTTTCATGATCTCTTAAACTTTATTCATCAGTATTTAGATAACAGTCTGAAGATCTGTGTTGAGTACTACTGTGCTTAGATGGTCTTTAATCACTAGGAAGTTAGGGTCAACAGAACAAAACAGGATTCCTAAGACTTCTGATTTCATGATTCAATTTAAAAAAGTTTTAAAAGAAAATTACTGACATAATGTTTGGAATAAAGTTTGAAAACCACTACCATTTACAATAAATATGTAAGAAGGGTGGAGTGATAGCACAGCAGGTAGGGGTTTGCCTTGCACATGGCTGACCCAGGTTCGATCGCCCGCCATCCCACATGGGATGAGCACCTCCAGGAGTAATTCATGAGCAAAGAGCCAGGAGTAACCCCTGAGTTAAAAAAAAAAAGCAAAAAAAAAAAAAAGAAAGTACTATTTAACAAAAGAGATCTTAATATAAAAAATAGAAATGTTAAAAGTAAGAATAGGGAACTACCAAGATAACTAACAATTGCCCAAGGAAAGATCACTGGCTTCAGTGGTAGGTGATGGCCAGACATTCACCTGAAAAATCTCAGTTAAACCACTCCTAGGAATTTACCCTGGAAAGCCAAAAACACATAGCAGAACACTATCTGTACTTCTTTATTCATCACAGCTCTATTCACTATAGCCAGAATCTGAAAACAACCTAAGTAACAGAGGACTGGCTAAAGAAACTGTGGTACATCTACACAATGGAATACTATGCAGCTGTCAGAAAAGACAAAACCATGAAATTCACCTGCAAATGGATGGACATGGAGACTATCATGCTGAGTGAAATCAGTCAGAAGGAAAAGGACAGATATAGAATGACTGCATTCATTAATGGGATATATATAAATATATGCCAGTGTTCTACTAAGTTTGGGAAATGATAATGCCAGACTAGAACTATTGAATATACACAAAGAGACTTACATGATAAACCCTAAATGTCTGAAGGGCAAGTCACATTGCGTAAAAGAGAGAAAGAAGGAGAGAGAGAGAGAGAGAGAGAGAGAGAGAGAGAGAGAGAGAGAGAGAGAGAGAGAGAGAAGGGAGATACACAGAGATAAAGACAGAAACAAAGAAAGGGAGAAAGGAAAAGGAAAGGTGTCTGCTACTGAGGCAGACTGGGGGTGGAGTGGAAGGGAATGTGGGGACATTGGTGGTGGGAATGGGGCACTGGTGGGGGATGGGTGCAGACACTGTATGACTGAGAACCAATTATGAACACTTTTGTAATTGTATATCTCATGATGGTATAATAAAAATTAAAAAAATACATAAATAAAATGTAGAAAAAGAAAAAAAAGAAAAAGAAAAAAGAGTACTGGGATCACATCTATGCCATCATCTGAACTGCCTGCGGCTTTAGGAAGCTATATGTGAAGATCCTGAGGGGTAGATATCATTACTTTCATCAATTTGCTGAAGAGGAAATGAAAGGCTCTTGGTTGCTGACTCACTCACGTACTGTTAGTGAGATACTAGTAAGGCAGAGTGAATTTGGAAGATATTAGTAAAGGCAGAGTGAAGGTGCCTCCCTTCTGACGTGTAAGTTATGTCTAATAGACTAGGTTTCCTCTCATCATTTACAAAGCTGGAAAAACTAGGATTCCAAGCATGAAACTGGCACATACATCTCTTCAGGTACTTCTTTCCCAGCTCTGCTGTGTGCATGTCTGTGCTTTTGACACTGTAAATCAGCATACACATAAGCTATAGCGAAAGGTGCAGAGCACCTTTCTATATTACTTCAGAGCACAAACTATATTACTTCTTGAAAGCAAGAAAACCAAGAGCACTTATTACGATTTTTGCAGGATTTTGTTACATCAATTTGCATTTATATTCTGAACAGTAATGGAGTGTATCTTGTAAGACATGCATATATTTTATCCCTTCACTTCGAGAGGCCACACTGCAGCGCCATTAATATATTAATGACAGCACAGCAAATGATGTCCAAACAGGCCCAAGATAATGAAACGTCACGATACATGAATATCAAAGCCAAGCTCTTCATCTATCTCTTTTCTCCACAGTCTTTCTTTCCTGTAATTAGCCATCTGACATCGGTTTCATTAGTCCATGGTGATAAAGAATCCGATTTGACAGAGGCAGCTCTCCAGAATATGTATGAAAGACTTGTAGTCAATTTATTGTGCTCACTGTGAAATCGAGTGTGTCTGGGATGGAAACCTCTACTTTAAATATTAGTCATTTACTTTTCTTGACTCGAAGGCAGTAGTATAAAATACTGCCCAAGAAAAGAGTTCATAATCTCAGGGCTGGAGGAATAGCACAACAGCCTACCGCCAACCCAGATTCAATCCCCAGAACACTATATGGTTCCTGTTACTATTTGGTTCCTACATTATATGGTTTCTATTACTACTACTACTACTACTACTACTACTACTACTACTACTACTCTTAATCCCAAAAATTAATGCTTTCAATGTCATGAATAAGAAGTTAGGTGTTGGATGACAGGCTTAGCTAGCTTGGGAGCTTTGCTCACAGCTTAATCTACTTACATGTTCTTAAGCCAAGGTTCATTCTAATGAGTTTTCTCTTCTATGTAAATACTGATAGAGGATGTGGCAGTTACAGAAGTCACCTTGACTCTGAATGAGTATCTTCTGACTTATTATTATACATCTACTAAGACTTCTATGTTACCTAGATTGGGCACAGCTCCTCTTTATACCCACTGCACCCAGCGTGGGACAGTTAGAATTTACCAGGAGACTACCACCCTGGCTACATTTAGACTATCTTTAAGATTATAGGAAGGATCATACTAGTTTGTCCTCAAGCAGGCGAGTGTGACCCTTTCAGTATACAGAGATTGAGATACTCAGAATCACCCTGGTGCAGATAATAAATAAGAAGGACCTTGTGGGTACCATCTAGATTACATGAAGCCCACGAAATTAAGATGTATTACTTTATACCAGCCCCTCCCCCAATGTTTTACATAAGAGATAATCTCAGAAGGGATTAGTCCTTGGCATACTCCTTTGTTTATACCTGTAACAGGCTGTGGCACCACCCTTCTACACTCTTCTACTATCTAGAAGCTGTTTAGGATTCTTTGTTGACAGGACCCTCCCTGTCAACAGTTAGTATTACTTTGGTGTATATAAGGGGACTGACTAGAGGCACTCGCCCCTTCTTTTGGGTAGGACTCCTCTCGGGGTGAGATCCTCTTTGGAGACTTGGGCTCGTATGCGGTCTAAGTTCTGACCAGAGCTAGAGTTCTTTCATTATATTGGGGTTGCGGTGGTAGAGCTTTTGGACTATTACAAGCCTTTTTGGAGTGTGAGTTTTCATCCGTTCCCGGAGCCTCAGAGGTAAAAGAGACCTTCTGTCCTGATACTGTTGGGGACACCAGTGGCTCCCCGACAGTTAGGGAACCCTTAAAATAAGATAAACAGTGCTAAACAAAACAAGTATTAAAATGCCAATCTTAAATTCTGAATTTCTAGGAAATTCATGTTATATATTATACTGTTTGTTTCCTCCTACAACATAAGACACAATACATATTGACACACAAATGTCATTGGAAATTCAAATGTTTCAGCACCTGATTACATCCAATATCCAGAACACTTTAATGAAAGACAGTATCAGATCATGTGCTTTTACTCTGTAAAGTTACTAAAAATTACTGAAAAAGGATTTAAAATAAAAAAACATTTGTTTCTTCTTCTTTTTTTTAATCTCCATATTATGTGATTTATTTTTTTTTATTTTTTAAAGTATTTTATTATACCACCGTGAGATATACAAATAAAAAGATATACAATTAAAAAGTTCATGTTTGGGTTTTGGTCACACAGCGCTCCAGCACCCGTCCCTCCACCAGTGCCCATCTCCCACCACCAACATCCCCGGTTCCCTCCCCCTTCCCCAGCCCACCTCCATGGCAGGTTCTTTATTTCTTTCCCTTTCTCTCTCTTTCTCTTTTCCTTCCCTTCCAGACTATGGATTACAGAACATACATTAAAAAGGTTGTCATGTGTATCCTTTTGCCTCTATTTAACGCTCAGTTCTAGGTTCAATTAGAGACGGAAAATAAAACAAGGCTGTGTTGAAATTAAAATATAAAGTATATATCTTAAAATATATCGCTTGGATACATATCAAACACCATGTGTGAAGGGGCCGGAGCGATAGCCCAGTGGGTATGGCAGTTTGCCTTGCATGCGGCCGGCCTGCAGGCCTGGGTTCGATCCCGGCATCCCATATGGTCCCCTGAGCACCGCCAGGAGTAATTCCTGAGTGCAGAGCCAGGAGTAACCCCTGAGCGTCTCTGGGTGTGATCCCCCAAAAAAAAAAAAAAAAAAAGAACCATTTATAAAAACAGAAGAAACAGGAAGGTGGTATGTGATTAGTGCCCCGCAGAGGGCCAGAGAGTGGCTTCTCAGATCCCCAGAGTACGCTCTTCTGAATCAGTATCACACTGGTGTAGGGAAGCCAGCGGTGGGATGGAGGGATAGCAGAGTGGCTTTGCAGGCCAGGGATGGGGGATAGAGTGTGGGGTTGATCTCAGGCACCACATATAGTCGCCTACGCCCCAACCCCCCCCGCCCCAATAAAAATCCCAACCAACAAAACTAGAAAGAATATGGCTTAGATTAGATTAAGAGCAGTGAAGGCGCCAGACTCTAGGGCCTAGAGGCTAAGGCAAACTCTTTTTTTTTGGCAAAACTTTTGCTCAAAGAAGCAGCAATCGGTGCTAAGTCCTTTTTGCTTTCATCACTTTAGGAGAACCTCATAGCATGGAAGGTGCAAGGAATTCAAACTTGAGGCAGTGTCATGCAAGGCAGGCATCCAATAACAAGCTACCCATTAGACTCAAGATATGCTATTTCTATGTTTTTCAATAGGAGAAAATGAATTTAGAATCAGTTTCTCCACATGCAGTAATTCAAGTTTTAGACTATTGGAGCAAATAAAGATTCAATAATCCAATTCATCAGCAATCTTTTATAACCATAATTTTTTTCAACAGCACTTTATTTCATTAACAAGGTTAGGCCATCTATACAAGAACTGATTTGTCCTCACTGAACAGTTTATCGGGTATGTACAATGCAAAGCAGTCCTAAGCCTACAAAGATAATGTCTTCTTGGCTTGAAGGTTACAGGAGTTAAGTTATGGATCTGAACTTTGATCTACGTAATATGCACTTATTCTAAATTGACACTATATTTTACAGTTAGACTGATGTCAATGAAATACTTAACTTTTAAAAAAGAACACTGGCCTCTGACTTGACTTCTTTGACAATTTTTCTTATCAAGTTACTAAATATTGACTCTTAATTAAAAATAGCTTTCTACACTGCACTTTTAGTTAGATGCATAATTTACATTATTTATCCACTAAGTCTATTTCTAGACTAGAATGTAGCATTTCCTTCGTAAATGGGACGTATTAAAATCAAGTAGTTTTTTTTTAGTATGAGTAATAACACAAATACACCACTAGATGGGGCTTGTTCACAAGAAACAGTAAACAGAGCAGATGCTCAAAGGGAGAAAGTGAAAGAAAAGACACCAAGAATAGGTTTGGTTTGCATTTGAAAATGAAATTTGGGCGAGGCTACTAAAAGCCAATAGCTCAGCTAGCCTGCTTAATATCAACAAAATCCTCTCATTTCAACTAAGAACATTTCTAGTTGACTCATCTCATAATGCAGGAGTTGAAGAAGGCAGAATGGGAAAACAAGAACAAACGTAGAGGCAGGTGCTGACTGTGTTACTATTTGGCTTTGTGCAGATACCAATTCCTGGAACTCAGTTTCTTCCTTTATTGAAAAATGGAGGACATAGACGACACACAGTAATGATGACTTAGTTCCCTCATCTTGGTTAATAGTAAACATTCCCAGTGGCCAGAGCGATAGCACAGCGGGTAGGGCGTTTGCCTTGCAAGCAGCTGACCCTGGTTCAATCTCCGGCATCCCATATGGTCCCCTGAGCACCACAACAAATAATTCCTGAGTGCAGAGCCAGGAATAACCCCTGAGCATTGCTGGCAGTGGTCCAAAAAGACCAAAAGAAAAAAAAAAGTAAACATTCCTAGAGCTTAAAGATGCATTTGTTTGGAAAAATGAACAAACGTTCAGGGCATGTCTCAGACAACTTGGGGACTTGGGTAAAAGTTCTGGTACTGCCACCAGTGCAGCTTAGAGAGCTCCCAGGTTGCTTGCGGTCTGGGCTCTCCCTGAAAGTACCACTACTGCATAGGCAGTGATGTGCACACTTGGAAGGTCAGCACCTAGGAACAATATTTAAAGCAGACAACCACACGCTCACAGAGATGATATAAAATACAGATACAGAAGGAGGTCGAGCTAGTAGGACCAATGTAATGCAACTGTCTCTGTAACCTGTTCTTTAATACTGTAACAGATTTTCAGAAACTAAAAGTCTTTCTCAGTATTACTGATTCAACTCTTCAAAGGAAGTATGTGCCTTCACAGAAAAGTTTCTGTAAGTAATACTGCAGTATCACTTGTATCACTTGTCTTCCTGCT
The DNA here is from genome assembly GCA_021461705.1 of Cryptotis parvus. NCBI lineage: Eukaryota > Metazoa > Chordata > Mammalia > Eulipotyphla > Soricidae > Cryptotis > Cryptotis parvus. The sequence goes on along the minus strand of JAJIBD010025994.1, from coordinate 4,497 downwards.
GTTCATCCATTTGCTCCAGCAGGCACCAGCAACATCTCCATAGTCCTGTCTCATGCTAGTGTAGCCCAAGGGCATCTGCTTGCTCCAGGAACACAGAGAGCCTCAAACCATTCCTTTAGGTCATGGGAATGAGGTCCATAATTGTTACTGGTTTTTGGCATATCAAATATGACATGGGTAGCTTGCCAGGTTCTGCTGTGTGGGTGGGATACTCTCGGTAGTAGGCTCTCATGTCTTGCATTTACTGATGAACCACAACAGGGAGAGATTGGCTTTTCTCTTGGGTGTAGCTCTGAAGAGAGCTGTGGAGTCTGGATGTTGAAGATGGCTGCCCTCAGGGTGTGGGGGTTCCTTTGGCTTCTTGCGAGGCTCTATTGGGATGGTGGGCCAGGGCTAGAACCCGCCTTCCCTCTCGGACACCTCATGATCAGCAGAGCACAGGGAGAGCTGGCAGCTGCTCTGCCCCGTATCTGTGTCCAATATTGCAGTATACCTTAAAAACCAGCAATATTTGTAAAACATTTAGCATGACAATCATCCTTTTAAAAAAATTCTTTTCCCATGGGGCCGGAGCAATAGCCCAGCGGGTAGGGCAGCCGGCTTATGCCGGCCCGGGTTCGATTCCCGGCATCCCATATGGTCCCCTGAGCACCGCCAGGAGTAATTCCTGAGTGCAGAGCCAGGAGTAACCCCTGAGCATCGCCGGGTGTGACCCAAAAGGCAAAAAAAAAAAAAAATCTTTTCCGGGGCTGGAGATTGTTGTTATGCCTTCTTTCAAGAACTAACTTCCTTTGGGGCTAGGTCTGTACAGCAGACAGGACACTCTGCCTTGCATCGCGGCCGAGCCGGATCCTATCCCAGGTACTCATATGGTCCCCAGAGCTCCACCAGGAGTAATTTCCTAAGCAGAGAGACAGCAGTAAGCTCTGAGTACTGCTGGGTGTGACCCCAAAGTCCAAAAAAGAAAGAAAAGAAAAAAATACAAAACCCCTGGAGAGGCTGGAGGATAGAGGATAGTTTAAGTGATAAGGCACTTGCCTTCCACCCCAGCACCAAAATGGTCCCCAGGAGGACATCACCAGGAAGTCCTGAGCACACTGTGTGTGACCTCTCCAAAAAAAAAAACAAAAGTTTCCCTTTAAGACTGAAATTGATGGGCAGGGATAAGATGAATGAGAAAGGAATGTTCTGAGTGTTTCTGTGATATCAACATAGAACTACATTGTAAAACCTGGAGTACAGCACAGGTTAAGGGGCACTGCCAGAAATCTCACTGGCGACAACAGCCATCACACACTGAGAATCAGCTCCATGGCAGGCAGAATAGTGGACAGTCCAGAAGTAAGGAGAGCTTCCCCAAGGCGAGGAAAGAGAGCAGCGACTCAAAGAGAAGAGGGATCAGCAAGCCGAGCAAACTGAAAATGGACAGAAAATAGCAGCCCAGGGCAGGAGGGGTGAATGCAAAGTATTTACAGAGCATCAACTCCATACAGACTCACTGAGTTTTTATGTTACACGAGTCAGGGCTTGTGGAGTCCAATACAAGCCATTGCAGCCATTAACAGACATGATTCACGCCCGACAAAGCTGCCTGAGCAGAGGTGGCCTGACCCAACCCCACCAGATAGGTTTATGAGTGCTCAGCTTGTCTAAGACTTGTTTTGCTTTTTAATTGAAAATCAGATGGTCTCGGGACTTATTAAACCTAACTAAAGGTATGAATGAAGACACCGGGCCCTGGCTGGAAGAAGCCATTCCAGGTGAGCACCGCCCCGTGAGGTCAGAGTCCAGGAACTGAGGGCCATGGGCAGGCTCACATTCTGGGCCACCCACACAGGCGTGGTCTTGACTCCACCCTCAGGCAGTCTTGTAGTCACAGTCACAGTCTTGTAGTCACTTGTATCACACTCCCTCAGAAGCAAGGGAAAGACGTCAAAAATGGCATACCACACTTCACCTTTAAGCCAGAGACGATGAGCACAGAGGATGCTAAAAGGTTCACTTTGTGCCTGTACTCACCTAGCCAGACAGAGACTGGGGGGCTGGAGAGATGGCGCAATAGCCAACTTGCACACTGTCAACCTGGGCTCCCGCCTGAGCCCTGCAGGGAGCAAGCCTCTGAGCACTCGTGGGTATGTACTTCCTCTCTCCTCGATACCCCCTCCCTCCAAGTACACAGCAAAGAAACTGGCAGCTGACATCAGGGTGCAGTTGTTTCCAGAAGGCTGGGAAGCTCCTCTCCAGAAAGTAACTGAAACACACCGCCCAGCAGGCAGAGACATTCATACAGAATCGAGGGTGCTGAAGAATATGGTAGCAGAACTCAACGGCAGGATGGGAGAAGCTGAAAATCTAATCAGTGACCTTAAGACAGGGCAAAAAGCACGCAAATAAAGGGGTTAATAGAAAAAAAAGATTTTTTTAAATAAAGAGAATTTAAGATTATTTAGTGGACAAAAGAGGAAGAACCCGCAGAAGATCAAAGAGAAAGGATGGACATTCACTGCGGAGCTTAGATCAGTCAAGATGAGAAAATAACCCAAATGCCGGAGAACAGATGACTGCGTTAGGAGTGGCAAAGCCAGACAATGGAATGCTGTGCAGCTAGAGGATAAAACCTTACAGTCTGCTGCAACTTGGATACACTGGAGAGTATTATGAAATACTAGACCACACTCAGTTACGGAGAATACAGTAGCAAAAGATATCAAACCCAGATTCGCAGGTCCTGAAAGGAGAGGGAGAAGGAAGAGGTGAACTAAAAGGAACCTAAGGGTCTCAGGAGTACAGGTGGCGGTGAGGTGCAGTAACTGTTCATTAAAACTAGAAATACTGACGCCGCAGTGTTACCTTAGGGGGAAAGTTTCTTGTCCTGGGGAAGGCTGTTTGTCTGGCATTCAGCCAACCTAGATTCGATTCCCAGTACCATACAGTGACCCTGGAGCCCTGGCAGGAGTGATTCTTGAGTGCAGTCAGGAGGAAGCCCTGAGCAATGCCAGGTGTCCCCCCAAAAGTTACTTCTTTTAAGCTTGTAGGTTTAATTCCTGGCAACACAACACACACACACACACACACACACACACACACACACACACTTTTTTGGGTCCACTAATTATCTGTCTGAAAATATACTTTGCAAATTCCTTTATCTTATTTTTTAAAGGTCTTATGCTTAATATTTAAAGTAAAAGTTTCTAAGCATTAAAGTTCTGTTTTAGGCTGAACATGTTGATCCTTCAACACACCACATACATTCGTGTCAAAACCTTATTTTCAAGTGCTTTGGAGAAGCTGTGACAGCAGAGCCCTCCTGAATGGGATCAGTGTAGTCACTAGACAACTTGCTTCATCTCTCTCTGCTTTGGAAGGTTACAAGGAGGCCTCTTACAACCCCCCAAACAATTTTGGCCTTCAAACAACCAGTTGTTAGTACCCTCATCCTGGACTCCCATCACCAGAATAAACAGTAAGCTTCTGCTGTCTATAAATTCCACCTAGTTTATAGAACGAAGATATTAATCTGAGGTCATAGATAGTACAGGGGTTAGGTGCAGGCCTTGTAGATACTGGTTCAGTCCCTGGAGCATGGCTGGAGTATACCTGAACCCCCCAGCATTGTGCTAGTGTCTTGGGTAATTCCTAGTATTGCAACCTTAGACTCTAGCATTGGACTGCTGAGCTGATTAGCCAAGAATCCCTAGAAGAGTGTCTGCTCTGCCTCAGTCTACTTGGGAGGTCCTCATCTCCCTAAAACATATTATATACAACCCTTAAAAGCATGGAAAAAGTAAATACAAGGAGCTTATTTCTAAGTTCATCTGTTCTAATGAATTACAGATCCAAATTGTTGATTTTGCTAAATATTTCTCCTAAATATTTACTAAACATCAATAAAGGCTTTTTTCTTTCTTCTCTTGAGTTATTTATTCCTACGGAAACACAACTAGTTGACAGCAATAGTGAGTATGTTCTCATCCCTCCCTCCCCCACTAGACTATGCTGTCTTTTGTCTTAAAACTGAAACCACTAGGCTGGAGAGAGGTGAGGCTGGAGGGGCTAAGACATCTGTCTTACATCCCATCAGAGTTTGAATCCCCACACCACCTATGGCGCCCAGAGCACCACCCGGTGCCACTCCCAAGCACAGATCCAGGAAAAGTGCCCGAGCACCACACACTGTGGCATCCCAAGCCAATCCCCAGATGAACATAAGATAAAACCACTGCTTAAGTCTGCCGAAAACAGCAAAAGCCTGTATTTTAAACAAATACATTAGAACTGATTTGACTTCAGGCTTAAATGAAGATAAAAAATAAAATATAACTGGGCTGGAGGGAGAGAGTACAGGTCACTTGCCTTGCATGTTTGATCTCTGCCACAGATCAGGGTCCTCACTGATCCCTGAGTGATCCCTGTGGGGCCAGAGCTATAGTACAGCGGAAGGGTGCTTGCCTTGCACGCCGGCCCACCAGAGCACCACACCACCATAGTCCCCTG
>JAJIBD010025993.1:0-165345 GCA_021461705.1 Cryptotis parvus | reverse complement strand
GTGGAGAGACAGCTTCGTCTCCTGTCCTGGCCATGGGCTGACCACTCAACCCTGGGATATTGTGGGGTTTTATCTCTTGTCTAGTTGTCACAGTCCAAAGGAGGTCATATGGGGCCAAAGGGATGGTACAGAGGTTCAGACCGTTGCCCTACCCTGGTGGAGGGATGGGTTCTGGAACACTGTGTGACTGAAACCCAAATATGAACACTTTCATAACTGTATATCTCACGATGGTCTGATAAAAAATAAACAAATAACAGACCATTGCCCTATATTTGGAGGACCCCAGATTCATCTGCCTCATTCCCCTAAGGCATACACATAATAGCTAGGTAATAATAGATCTTTCTTTTGCCTTTAGTCATTTCTCAAGACTACGGCATATTATTTTCTGAGGTTTCTAACCTCTCTGAAATCAGAAGATATCTTACATAGTGAGTGACATGTGATTGTTTACTTAATAGCTTTTTATTTTCTTTCTATAATGTAAAATGATGAAATTCAGGGTGTTATTATCATTGTTACCCTATTCCTGTTATTGAATAATATTTGACAAATATATCCTTGAAACATCATGAAAGTTCTTCTGAACCCCAAGTCACTTTGGCTAATTTCATGAGGTCGCATGTTACTAAATCAAATCTTCACGGCTGAAAGCCTTCAGGCATTGACGGGTTATGACTTCACAGCCCACACTCTGTTTTGGGGCTGCCTTTTGCAACATGTGGGGAAGACAAGCTTCTCTCCTCTCTGCTGTGACCAGAACTTCATGAGTCGTTAATTGTGCTGCCGGGAATGTGGAACCGGACAAGACTATGCTGCAAATCCACCTCCAATGAGGCATCTGCTCATCGTCAGGGACAATGATTGTCCCAAGAGACTCAGAATCAAGACAGGTCAAGGAGGTCAGGTCCGGAGTGAGAGCTTAACAGGGAAGGTGTTTGCCTTGCATGCAGCTGATCCGGGTTCAATCCTAGCATCCTATATGGTCCCCCAAGTACTACCAGGAGTAATTCCTGAGTGCAGAGCCAGAAGTAACCCCTGAGCATCTCTGTGTGTGATTCCCCCACTTCCTGCTAAAAGACAAAAGTGACCACGAGGAACCAAACTAGGGAATAAAACAGTAAGTGCATGAAAGTGACTCTGAGAAACTGAGTCAAGACTGTAAGTGCACCCCACCGACCAGCACCAGGCCCTGGGCAGGCTGGAAGAGGAGCTGGAAGAAGCTATGGCAAGGGAGTAGTTGTCCCCACTGTCATTTGGACCCACCCTTAGGACAGCCACGTGCAGAATCACGACTCCTCTGAGGTGAAGTGCCTTGTCCAGAGGCTGCAACCTCTTGGGCCTCTGGTCGTGATTGATTCCACAATACCTACACTGGCCTGGTTCCTGTTGAACCAGGCCAGCTGAGCTTAGACACAGGGTCCACTCCAGGGCGTAGCCAAGCCGGTGAGATTAGGTTCCCTCCTGATGAAAAAAGAGGACCAGTACCAAGGAAGATGGGGGAACAGGAGTTGGCCACAGAGCCCTTACTATTAGCAGACCTCCACAAGACCAATATAAGGTGAGAGTAGGCTGAAGTCTTTGGTTTTGAAACATAAGAAGTGGCTGGACAGCTACGATTTCATGTGGTTGATCTCAGAAAGCGAAGTGAATTCTCTCCCTCTCGTCTTGACCCCTCCTCTTCTCTCCCCGCTCCTGTCTCACTCTCCCGCAACCTTTCCTCCTAAACATCCCCATTCCTGCCCGAGTGGTATTATTACTGTCTTCATTCTTTGTTTGCTAGTGTCTTCTACATTTTACATAGGAAACATAAGGCATCTTAATATAAAAAGTACATTTCATGGGACCAGAAGCTTACTACATAGGGCAGTTCGTTTGCCTTTCATGCTTTCAACCTGGGCTCAATCCCCAGCATCCCATAAAAACCCCTAGCACCGCCAGGAGTGATCCCTGAGCACACAGCCAGGAGGTAAGCCCTGAGCACTACAGGGTGTGGCCCCCAAAAAAAAAACAGTAAAAACATCAAGTTTTTTACAAGTTGTGCTCTTAACTACTGAATTTTTTTAATGGATGCATTCATTTTGCTCATTTTGTCGTAGAACCTTGGGGTATCAGGGTTCAAACTCAGAGCCTTGCTTGTATCTGAGTTACTCTCCACCCCTGAAGCCACATCTCTATAACAAGGTTTCAGATTTTGTATTTTTTAATGCAGAATTTATGAGGTAGAGAAAGGTCATCTGACAAAACCTGTGCTAATCTCCAGGTTTCTGTTCAAATTTCAATGCCACTATTTCTGATGGCTTGAACACAGGTCAGCTATTTTACCTGCCTCTCACATTCACAATTTTATTGCTGATATATATTCCACATGATAATCTGCAGCAAGCATTATTACGGCCATATTTTATAAATAAAGTCCTATTTGTGGCAACATTAAGCTGATATGTAAGAACTTGGAAAATATTTTAGTTTTAAATTTTTTTCTTTTTAAGTAATGCTTGACTTGCTTTATAAAGACCTCAATTATATTTTATTTTAGCATTCATGCCACGAAAAGATGGAAAAGTGCAAGGAAACCAATTATCTGCGTGCTGTACTTGCTGAGAAGCTCACAGCTGCCGTGCCCATGCCAGAGCACATGTGAGAGCCAGGTAAGTCAGAAAGGGCTATGCTGGGTTGCCCTGTAGGGCACCCACCAGCACCCACTCTGAGGAGGGGCAGGAATGGCACCTATTGCAGAAGCAGCTTTTGTTGATGGAATTCTTATTGTCCAAAGCAGTGAGAAGTGCCGGAGCGTGCAGGGTACAAGCAATGAATATGGCTCAGCACCAGCTCTGTCACCTACAGTGTGCATGAACTTGAGGCTGGCCCTTCACTTCCCCATGCCTGAACCATTTATCTGAGTTGGGGGTAATCATACCATGTGTGTTGCTGGGCTGTAATGGGAAACAGATGAAGTGAGTTGTCTTGCATACAGTCTAAAAGATGTTATTATAGTTGTTTTGCGTCCTTGATACCAATTAAAATTGATGCTCATGCCTTTATACACAGACAACAGAATGGTGATGGACATGGGTGCCTCAGGCAGTGCTGGCATTGCGGAGCTGGAAGAGAGCTGACTAATTACTTCACCAAGCCCACCAATGTCCCGGGTAGACACAGAAGACACAAATGCAGAATTGAATAATTAGCTGGTTTCTCAGTTTGATTAAATCCAAAGCTTTATGACTTTGTCATCAATATTCTCTGCTGGGTGCCAAAGGTGCATCCATCCATTTATGTCTCTGAATGGAGGCAAGGGTTCAGAGAGCAGGTCTTTGTGTCACAGAACTGGGAAGAGAAAGCAAAGCAGTCACCAAAACACAAATACAGAAGAGAGAGGGACTCAATGGTGCTGTGTGTGGTTTTCAAAGTGCATCATGTGACTATTCAGAAATAATCCATAGAGAATAAATTAAGTGGAAAGTACAAGAGCATTAAAACATATGGTGGAAGAAGTAACATCATATTTCACCAAAGCAAGAACTTCCACCCAGATCACAAGGAGTCATTGTGTGCCAGGAAGACTGACTGGGTGTTGAGGGGTGCTGAGGGGTGAGGAGGGGTGTCATCAAGCCCACTTAATTCATTGGCCATTTTCAGACTTGTCTGTATGGGGTATAGCCAGCCACATAGATCTTAGAATCGCTCTGGGAGGAGATAAAGGATGGATATTGAATGACTGCATTCATTTGTGGGATATAAAAAGAATAGTATGAAACTAATATCCAAGGCCAGGCAAAACAGGGGGCCAGAAGGACTCGTCAATGGTTGGAATCTACCACAAATTTGTGGGGATAGGGATAGAAAAAGGATAAGATAGAAAAGGGACTAGTTTGACAATTACAGTTGGAAATGGACAGCACCGCTCATCATTGACCCACCCTGCAGCAGTCTTTCTCAAGCCCAGCCCAGGTAGCCAATTCAGAGACTCACACACATGGGGCAGAGCTGCTACTTGCTCTCCCTCTGCCCAACTGATCACAAGGCATCCAAGAAGGATGGTGGGTTCTAGCCCTGGCCCGCCACCCCAGCAGAGCCTCGCAAGAAGCCAGAGGAACCCCCACCATGAAGGCAGCCATCTTCCACATCTGGACTCCCTCTCTCTCAGAGCTCCACCAAGCAGAAGAGATGATCACAGCCTGGCATTGGCAGCTGCTTTGCGGCTGCATGGTTCATCAATAAATGCTCGAGTTTTTAGGTGAGTACAAGAGAATCTCACCTGCATAGCAGAGCCTGGCAAGCTACCCGTGTTGTATTTGACATGCCAAATACCAGTAACAATTATAGACCTCATTCCCATGACTTGATGGAATTGTTTGAGGCTCTTTATGTTCCTGGAGCGGGCAGATGCGCTTGGGCTATCGTGTATGTGACTGGACACATTGAGATGTTACTGGTGCCCTCTCAAACAAATTGATGATCTACGGGAAGACAGTGATACAGACAGGGGCTTGACTGGGTAAGATAGAGAAGGGACTAGTTTGACAATTACAGTTGGAAATGGTAACACTAAGCTAGAACTGAATATTAAAAGTAGACAAAGGGATATACATGATAACCTTCAGTGTCTGTTTTGGCTGACAATATAAAGAGACAGAGAGAGGGAGGGAGAGAGAAATGTCTGCCATAGAGGTAGCTTGGAGGTTGGGATGGGAGGGAAACTGGGGACATTGGTATTGGAAAATGTGCACCGTGGAGGGATGGGTGTTGGAACATTGTATTTCTGGAACTCAATCATGAATTTTGTTACTAGTTCTGGAAGATGCAGCAGAAGCTGGGAAAACATCCGCACTGCCTGCCTGTCCTTCACCAACTATAAGACCAAGATATCTGCCCTCCAACGCCCTGATGGATCTATCACAACTTCCAGAAAGGCAATGGAGAAGATTATCCATGACTTCTACTCAGAACTCTTTGATAGCCATGTCCACCTGCCCACATACCAAATTCCAAAGGATGGATATGTCATTCCCAACGTTCTCCCTTCTGAAATCTGACATGCCATTTCGCCAGTTAAGAAGGGAACAGCATCAGGCCTAGACAAAGTCAGACCCGAACACCTGAAGAATCTACCATGATACTCATCAATACACTAGCTCGGCTCTTCACACGCTACCTGTCTGAATGCAAGGTGCCCTCCCAATGGAAAACCAGCAGGACAGTTCTACTGTTCAAGAAAGGAGACATTCACATCAGCAACTATCGCGCCATCTGCTTGTTGTCCATCATCTACAAGCTATTTAGAAGAGTCACCCTGAATAGGATTGGCAGAACACTAGATGAAGGACAACCATGCAAGCAAGCTGGCTTCCGGAAAGGATTCAGCACAATCGACCATATCCACACGGTAACCAAGCTCATTGAGGTTTGTGGGGGAGTACAAGATGCCACTCTGTCTCACCTTCATTGATTTACAGAAAGTCTTTGATTCTGTGGAGACTGAAGTAGTCATTGAAGCCCTAGCCAAACAGGATACTCAAACCCAATACATCAAGATCTTTCATGAGCTGTATTACAGATTCACCACCAGGATCTCACCATTCTACAAGGAAGTGATCATTGATGTCAAAAGAGGGGTCGGAAGGGTGATGATACCATTTCACCAAAACTCTTCAGCGCCACCCTCGAGAACATCATGCGACAATTAGAATGGGAAGGAATGGGAGTGAAGTTAGATGGTCAGCAACTACACCACCTCCTCGCTTCGCTGATGACATCATTCTAATAACACCAAACATTAGCCAAGCGGCACAAATGCTGGCTGACTACGACCAAGAATGTGGAAAGATAGGACTACAGCTGAATCTAAAGAAAACTATGTTTATGAAAAATGAACTAGTTCCGGAGGCTCTATTCACTCTTAATGGAACAGACATCTCTGAATGCAGCAGTTATGTGTACCTAGGTCGAGAAGACAGCATGATGAACAACCTAAAACCTGGAGCTGTGCAGGAGGAAGAGAGCAGCATGGAATGCCTTCAAAGGCATCGAAGAAGTAGCTAAAAGGACAAAGAACCTCCAGCTCAGGGCACATGTGCCTCAGAGACCTTGGCCCTATGAAAGCAGGGGAGAAGAATGCCATTTGGGTCTCCCAGAGAGGAATCGAAAGAGCTATGCTTGGAATATCACGCCTCACTCAAGTGAGAGAAGGAATCCGGAGTTCCAAGCTCTGTCGCTATTCCAGAATCCGGAATGCTGTCTCGTTTGCCAAGGCATCAAAAATCATATGGGCTGGACATGTAATGCAATTTGGAGACAACCGCTGGACTAGAGCCGTTACTGACTGGATCCCATGGGATGCCAAAGATCACGTGGCCGCCCACCTACAAGATGGTCAGACTTCCTTGTCAAGACCCTGAAGGAATAGTTTGAGGTTCTTCATATTCCTGAATCAACCAGATTGGGCTACATTGGCAAGTGATAGTGTCCAATGGAAATGTTGCTGGCGCCCACTCGAGCAAATCAATGAATAACGGGATTCAAGTGATCAAGTGATCAATCATGAATAGCTTTGTAACATCTATCTCATGGTGATTTAATTTAAAAAATTGAAGAATTGTTTTCAGTTCTTGAATTCTTAGTTGAACACTTAGAATACAACATTTTTACACTGTCATTAAAACAAAACATAAAGGAAGGTTCAGATGGGTCAACACCTTCTGTCACCCTAGATGGAGTACCTAGTGGTGGCGGAGAAGCAGCAGCTCTCACCTACATGCCTGCACAGAAAACACAGATCAAGCAGCATGACAAAGAGCAGCCAGAGCTCTGAGACACAGAACATAGAACCAGTGTCAGCTCAGTGGACAGCAAGGCAGCAGGCACTGCCACTAAGCCCAAGGCCAGGGAAGAACACAAGAGCAGGAAGGGACAGCCAGCAAGGGACAGGGCCAGTAGGGAGCAGACCAGAGTAAATGAGCTGAAATTCACACTTGGGTCTCCGTGAGCCAGAACCATTCACACCGCACAGGATAGCCTATAAGCACCACTCCAGCCAGGCACAGAGTTTAAGGTTTCCCCCAGGGAATATGCAGGAGCTGGTTCATCTCTACCACCACATATTGAAACTAAGCATGAGAAAAATCCTTTGGATAATTGTTTTATTTCAAAAATTTCAAAGGTACCCTAAAATGGGATCAAACAGCAAGAGAGACAGAAGTGCAGGTGACTAATGAAAATGATGGGTGACAAAACAAAGGTAAAAGAAGAGAACAGGACTCCCAAAATCCTACATGCCTCTTGCCATGACACTGCAGACAGGAGGCCAGAACATGGGTTAGAGGATTAAGAACCCCCCAGGAATGTTCACTGTACAACCAAGACTCCGGATAACTCAAGGATCCTCAGGAACATTCATGAAGAACCAAGACTCAGAGCTCTCAAGGCCATGAGAGTAACAGAAGTTTTGTGTGTGTTGACTACAGGAGAGAAAGTAGCTGGCACACCCCAAAAAATGACCTAATGGAAATTGAAAGGGATCCAAAAATATCTCAACTGAAAGCAAACTCATATTGAAATTATGGTCAAAATATAGGGGACAGAACGTAGAAGAACACAAAATAGCATAAACACAGTCTATGTGTATATGGCCTCTATAATTATGAACAGAAAATAGATCTCAGCCAATAAAATCACATACTGTTCAAGTCAGAAATGCCCAAACTTTCTGGCCAACCATGGATTTTAAGAAAAGAAATCATTCAGAACCCCCTTCTTTAACAGCACAAAACCCAAAGTCCTTGCACCCGAGACTTTCCACCTCTGCCTCTGGATTGCTCCAGCACCTGTCTGGCATGGGGTGGGGTGGGGTATAATTAGCCACTTTAGAAAACTCTGATTTAAGTATACAAAACCATTGCTGAATACCCAAAATAAAAAAGAAGGCTGAGCTCATTGCTTATCATAGTCCAGAGGGGTGTTATGTTCAGAGATGATTCTGATGTGTTGTGGAGGGCTGACATACTCAGGAAAGCTTGGGATCTGGAGGACTAGCTTTGACTCTTGGGCATTTGTGGACATGTGTGTGGAAAAGATTCTGGTGTGTCCCAGCTATCAAGACAAGGGTATTACGGATGCTTTGGTCTGTGGTTGTCCTGCTCAGTTGAACATCTTTACAATGGAATATAATATCACTTATATACTCTGGCAATAAAGCAGCCCATCTTTAGAACATGAGGACTTTTAATCTCAACATTGACCTACATATTAAAGAAAAACTAGATCAAAAACCTTGAACACATAAAAAAATTGCATAAAAACAGCAAATATAAAATTAGATCATAAATTACATATTTTTGTAACTTTCATTAGTAATGAGATAAACACTGTTATTTAAAAAAAGTGATCCAATCAGTAAAGAGGTTAAAACTGAAAAACTATCAGAAAAGAGTATATTTTTCTCTAATATTAATTCAGCAGCCACTCATATGTCAGTTCTGCACAAACATTTAAATATGTTGCCTAACGCTGCTGATAAGCCAACATAAACAGATCCCCAAATGGTAGAGGACATGATAATTGAGAGGAAGGGCATGTTTAAACACACTTATTTTTTAAAGCGCTTCCCGCTTTTGAATGCATGTTGAAACAAAAATTCAAACAGAGAAATAATTGGAACAACAAAGAATAGAGCTTGGAATTATGAGAATAGTTAGAAATTACAGGTGAAATTCTGGAAAGAAGGACACCAAGCAGCACAGCCGCTTCGACCCTGTGGCACACTGAAGGGCACAAGCAGAGGTGGGACCCAAGAAGCTAAGATGAAAGCACTACTAGGAGAAGAAGTTTCACCCATTTCCTGGATCTGAATCTTGGATGACAGTTTCCAAATTAAGCTCCTAATACTTAGTGTGACTTGTTGATCTCTGGTGGACTTCACAAATGACAGGACCATGTCTTCCAAGTGAACACAAGACTAAGAAGCATGTATCTGACGATAAGAATAGAACAAAGAACACTTTATGGAAAGGAGTATTTAACCTTCCTTTAAAAGGTAAGAATAGCAGATGTCTCTCTCTCTCTCCAGTGTCAAGCTATACTGTGAAGCCGTAGTCCTCAAAACAGTGTGGTACTGGAGTAAGACAGACTCTCACAGAATAGAATTGAGAATAGAAAAAGATATATCTTTCCGTATATAAACAAATAATCTTTACAAAAGAGCAAAATTCACAAAACAGAGGAAAGACATCCTCTTCAATAAATGGAGTTAGGAAAACTTATTGATCACATAAAAAAATGAAATCAGACTCCTAACACCATGCATAAAAATCAAATAAAAATGGATTAAAAGACACGATATCACACTCAGATCCATAAATTATATTAAGAAAAACAAGATAGATGCACAGCTGTGCCAGCTCCTACCGACGTGGAACAGCCCATGGAGCACCGAGAGGGTGAAACTGGTTCAGTCCCTGGCTGGATTCAGTAAAGCCCTAGGGCCAGTAGATACGTGGGCTGCTATGGCTGCAATGACCAGGCTTGGAGCAGGGATTGGACCCCTCCTCTCTCGTTCATCCACCTCCAGGGACCCAGCAGGCATGGCTATGAGCCCCGCAGCCACCATCATCAGTAATACCGGAGAAGAGACAGGCCAGATGCACAGCTGTGCTGGCTCCTACCTACAGCACTCAGCCACAAAGCAGCCACACACCAGGCTTAGATAATAACCAAGTTAAGTGCTAGGTCATTTCCAGGATCTTGCCCATATATACATTTTAATGATCATTGTAGTTGTAACAAACTGGGGGATAACTGATGTGAAATGGGGAGTGGGTGGTGGCTTTGGCCTATGGTGGTCATAGGAGCATATTGGTAGAGGGACATTGGTGGTGGGATGGGGCATTGGTGGAAGGACAGGTGCGGAACACTGTATCACCGAGACACAATTATGAACATCTTTGTAATTGTATATCTCACGGTGGTATAATAATAAAAATTAAAAATAAAAAATGAAAAACTAAAACTGCACACTAGTCAGTGAAAAATAAAGAAAAAAAAAAGAAAAAACACAGAACATTCCATGATGTTAAATCTAAAGATATGGGTGCTTGAGCTAGAGTAAAATGGATAGGGCGATTGCCTTACTTGCAGCCACCCTGGATTCAATACCTGGCATACCATACAGGGTAAATTCCAAGTGGTACTCCAGCACCATGGGTAATCTCTCAGTGCAAAGCCAGAAGTAATCCCTGAGCATTGTCAGGTATGATCCAAAAAACAAAGAAAAGAGATATGGTCAATGATTAATGCCATTGCCCAAGTAAGTGGATGCAAAGATAAACAGATTAAACAGATGGAACTGCATTAAGCCGAGATGCTTCTGATGACCAGAATAAGGGACGACTCCACAGACTGGGAAAAAGTATTTGCCCACAACTCATCTGACAAAAAGGTTTATATCCACATATAGATCACTAGTGAAACTTTACAAGAAAAAGCCAACCAACCCCTCAAAATATGGAAGAGATGAACAAAAACCTGCTCAACGAAAATATACATGTGCTGTTGGACTATACTATATGGCTCTGAGTCTTTTCTTCTAGTGCCATTTACATGACTTTAGGCCAAGATTGATGCTAAAGAGATCTCTCTTTTGTGTAACACTGATAGAGGGTGTGGCAAATACAGGCCAGTAAGCTTGGCTCTGAGTTAATAACCCCTGGAATACCCTACTATTGTCCCGAGACCATATAGAATTGATAATACTTCCTAATATCCCCACGGGCCCTATTCATGGGACTAGATAATACCAAGAGGAAGTCACCCTGGCTACAGATGGGATGCCTTTAGAATTAGCTCTGCAGAGATTAAAGAGAGGTCATGCTAGTCCATTCAAAGGCATGCCTGTAAGACTTTCTCAGTAAATCAGAGAGCAGAGCACTTAAAATTACCCTGGAGCAGAATAGAAGTTGCAAAGGACCTTGTGGGGATGGAGATATCTATATAGCAAAGGGAATATGGACTGAAATTATATTAACTTATCACTGTATCACTGTCTTCCCATTCATCATCGACTTGCTTGAGCGGGCACCAGTAACATCTCCATATGTCCTGTGTCATGCTAGTAGAGCCCAAAGGCATCTGCTTGCTCCAGGAACATAAAGAGCCTCAAATCATTCCATCAGGTCATGGGAATGAGTTCTATAATTGTTACTGGTATTTGGCATATCAAATACGACACGGGTAGCTTGTCAGGCTCTGCCATGCAGGTGACATAATCTTGTAGTCACCTCTGATCTCCAGCATTTATTGATGAACCGCGTGGCCAGTTGCAACTGCGCAAGCTGGGCTGTGATAGGCTCTTCTGCTGGGTGGTTAATATTCTTCACCCAGCAGAATATTACCTTATATGACATGGATATTAGGTATTATTCTTTTTTAACAACCCCTTCTTCAGTGTTTTGTTAAAGAACTGAACTGAGAGGAAGACG
This sequence comes from Cryptotis parvus, assembly GCA_021461705.1. Classification (NCBI taxonomy): domain Eukaryota; kingdom Metazoa; phylum Chordata; class Mammalia; order Eulipotyphla; family Soricidae; genus Cryptotis; species Cryptotis parvus. The sequence continues at coordinate 153,868 of JAJIBD010025993.1, read as the reverse complement.
ACATTGTAGGACTCTGGCATTTGCCTTTGTTAAGACCCGGGCCAGAGGTGTGTACACCTGGAGATTTGCATGAGTGCTGACTTTTACTTTGTAAAAGCCAACAGCAGAAGAGGCAGAGACTTGCTGTTTCTGCATGCTTGGTGTATTTTGGGAGTGAAGAAGGTGCAGTTTTGGAGAAGAAGCGCATCCATCAGGAGACATTTTGGAGAGAGGGCATGGTCAGAGGTCTGAACAGTTCTAGGTCTGGAAGAGTCTTTTGCCCTGGATTGTGGTAGTAGAGTGTGTTTTAACTGTTGGTAAAAAGGAAAAAGCCTTTTGGATTACTTGGACTTTCATGGGTTTTGTCCATTGGCCATTGGCCCCTGAAGTCACCAGGGATCTTGATCCCTGATACTGCTGGGGTCCCACACAGGTCCCATACAGATGCCAAAAGGGATATAAAAATGTCCTGCATCTCTTATTATCAGGGAAATGTAAATCTAAACAATAAGACATCATCACATGCCAGTGAGACTGGCACAAAAGATATGAAAACAATCTGTGCTGCCATGGATGTCTGGGGAAATAGACCCTTGTTCACTGCTGGCAGAAGTGTTGACTGACCAAATCATAGGAACACTTCTCCAAAGACTAGGAAGTAACTTCCGTATGACCCAGCAATTCTATTTCTTGACATTGCACAGAGTCCCTAAAGCTGTATTTAAAAAAGAAAGACATTTGCACTTCCATGTTCACTGTAACACTATTCACAATAACTCACATCTGGAAACAATCCAAGTATCCAAGAACAAATGTCTGGAAGAAGAAAGTATGGCACATATACACAATGGACGGCTACCTGACCATGAGTAAAGATGAAGTCATGCTATTTGCTGTGTGGATGGGTCAGGAGAGCATAATGCAGAGTGAAGTTAGTGAGAAGGAGTGGGACTGTTGCAGTACATTGCTGTCCAGAACCTCTGCATCTGGCCTGGAGTTGCCTCCTGCAGGCCACTTTGTAGATAGGAGGAGGACAGTTTGAATGTGACAATTCATCTGACCATGTATTCTATACAGGCTGCTATAAGTATTCTCTCATGCTGCCACAATCATTGTGGGCCTAGCTAGATCTTACTGATATATTTGCCTCCACATTGGATCTCTAAGTAATTAGACCAGAGATAAATGCTGTTTGTCTCCAAGCAATCAAGTATGACTCTCTGATAAGTCAAAGACTAATATATAGAACAGCCATGAAGTAAAGATGAGACTCTTGTGAAGGCTTGAAGAAATATTTAGCTGGCAATAGAATATTCTTTGGTACAGATGCATGCCTTTATATTCTGAGATACAGTTCATCTCAGAAGCCCCTCCTCTATTCTACCCTGCAGGGGCACTTCCAAGGTGGATCTTGGCTTGGAAACATTAACATCTGAAAGGGCCTAGGTGAGGTCCTGGGAGAAATTACCTGAGGGATTCGACCCTGATGGCTTTCCACAGGAGTGGGCAGTCTGTGTTGCAGGGATATAAAAACTAGCCTGCTTTCTTTCTGGCTCTCCTTTTCCCCTTTCCTGCTGGTGCTCCCCTTCTTGCCTCTTCGCTGTCTCCTCTCTGCAGCGCCTTAACAAGTGGTGCAGCCATTTAGGGCCTACATGTGGCCAGGGCCCAGTCAGGAACCCTAAGTTCGGGATTTTTCCTATTGCTTATTTGTATGCCAGAACCTGTGTTATGTAAAGCATTTTGAAACTTCACTGGATTCTCGCATCTTTCTCCACCCACCGGCCACTGATCCCCTGGTGCAGAAGGGGATCCCCTGACCCTGCTTCCAGATTTTGTGTGCGGCACTCCAGCATTTCCCCACACGGGACACACAAGACTTTGCTCCTAAGTGGGATGTGAAAGGAGCACAGTAGTGGAATAACAAATGCCCACAAGCAACAGAAACTATGAAGTGATCTGCAGCAGGAAGTTGACTCTGACAGGGGCAAGGTGGGTTAAATTAGTGAAGTGTGGGGAGGAACATTAAACAGTGGTAGAGGGAGGGCATTGGTGTGGAGGCCTGGGGTGGAGTGTTTACACAGGAAACCCTGCCATTGACAGAATTGTGACCTCAGTGCCTAAGATAAAATAAAAAGAGAACAGTTTCCATATGAACCAGTGATTTACTTCTTGATGTCTATCCCAAGAACTCAAGAGACAGTGATATGTAAGGATAGAACCTATGTTCATTGCAGCACTAAGTATACTAGCAGGATGTGGAAGCGAACCCATGTGGTAAAAGAGAGATGAGTAGATGAATGGACTGGGGCCTGTATACACACACTGGAAAACTATGCAACCTTCAGTAAATATGAAATTACAGTTTGGTACAGCTTTGATAGAACTGGGAGATATCAAGTTAAATCACTTGTATCACTTGCATCACTTATCTTCCCATTGTTCATCAATTTGCTCAAGCAGGCACTAGCAACATCTCCATATGTCTTATCACATGCTAGTGTAGCCCAAGGGCATCTGCTTGCTCCAGGAACATAAAAACCTCAAACCATTCCATCAGGTCATGGGAATGGGTCTATAATTGTTACTGGTATTTGGCATATCAAATACGACACGGGTAGCTTGCCAGGCTCTGCCATGCAGGTGGGATACTCTTGTAGCTGCCTCTCATCTTGTCCATCTATTGATGAACCGCATGGCCGCAAAGCAGCCATGCAAGCCAGGCTTTTGATCAGCTCCTCTGCTGGGTGGAGCTCCGACGAACTGGGGAGTCCGGATGTAGAAAATGGCAGCCCTCACAGTGTGGGGGGTTCCTCTGACTTCTTGCAAAGCTCTGCTGGGATGGCAAGACAGGGCCAGAATCTGCCTTCCCTCCTGGGCGCCTCGTGATCAGCTGGACACATGGAGAGCCAGTAGCAGCACTGCCCCATGTGTGTGAGTCTCTGAATCAGGCATACCTGGGCTGGGCTTGAAAAAAGACTGCTATAGGGTGGGACTCTGACAAGCCCGGCTTGTGATCAGCTCTTCTGGGTGGAGCTCCGATAAGCTGGAGAGTTTGGATGTGAAAAATGGCGGCCTTCATGGTGTGGACGGTTCCTCTGGCTTCTTGTGAGGCTCTGCTGGGATGGTAGGCCTGGGCTAGAACGCGCCTTCCCTCCAGGGCACCTCATTATCAGCTGGGCACATGGAAAGCTGGTAACAGCTCTGCCCCAGCTTTATCAGGTTAAATACTCCAGAAAAAAAAAGGACAAATACCAAATTATCTGACTCATCTGTGGTATAGAGAAAAATTAAGAATAGATAATAACAAATGAATACAAACCCTGTTCATCTCTGCAAAATTGAGATTATCAAGCAGCCGCGGGAGAGACATGGGGAGGAAGGGACAGCCTTATAGTAGACAAAAGGTGGGATGAGGCGGAGATGAAGGGTCTCAGGTGCAAAGATGGAGGGTCTCTGGTGTTCTGTTGGACATGAAACTGCAGTGACTTTGTTCATCAAAACCATGAAAATTAACATCATTGAAAGCATGTTTCCCGAACTACAGTATTGTTGTGTAAATAAGAATACAACAAACCTAAACCCAGTACTCTGTAGGACCATTAACTGAACTACCACAGGCAGAAAAGCCTTGCTTTAGGTGTAAGACATGGCTATCTAAACTATCCTATCTATCTATCTATCTATCTATCTATCTATCTATCTATCTATCTATCTATCTATCTATCTATCTATCTATCTATCTATCTATCTATCTATCTATCTATCTATCTATCTATCTATCTATCTATCTATCTATCTATCTATCTATCTATCATCTACCTACCTACCTATCTATCCATTTATTTTTAGTTTTGCTTTTTTGAGTCACACCTGGTGATGCTTAGTGATTACTCCTGGCTCTAAACTCAGGAATCACTCCTGGCATTGCTCAGGGCACCATACTGGGATGCTGGGGATCAAACCCAGGTTGACCACATGCAGGCAAAAGCCCTAAGTTCCTATCTCTTTCGCCCCTAAAATGTCTCATTTATAATGTCAAGTATATAATGAAAATTGATGATGATCAGTAACAAATATGGAAAATGATACATAGAAAAATGCTCTCTATAAATGCAGGTCTCATATAGACCAAGTATTTGTTTTAGTAACTATTATAAGTATGTTTAAACTTTGATAAAAGGATAAAAATAATAAAAGGATAAGAAATAATAAGGAAATTATATTATGTGACTAGTTTATGAATGAGTGGTTTTGTCATAATCTTGGTCACATCTGAGACTGTGAATGGATTTAGAAAGAAGCCAGTAGGAGTGAAGCAGAGAAAATAAAGATTAAAAATGCTGTGATTGCCAGTGAAATGTAGGATGCTATCCAGCCTTCTTATTTGTGGTTGGAACTGCAGGCGAGAAAAACTGGGGCATAAAATATTTGAAGATCTAAAGGCTGTATGTCCTCCAAATTCACTGGAAAATATAAATTTGTGGATTGAAGAAGTTCAGCACACACCAGGTAGGAAGATGCAAATGAAAGCACATCAAAAGAAAAAATGCCAAAAACCAAGGGAAAGAGGAAACATGAAAAGCAGTTGGCAATGAAAGAAACATGTTTCCTTTCTTCTCAATGGAAAAGGGTAAGAATGAGGGTTGACTTTTCATCAGAAATGAAGGAGTCTGGAAGACAGTACAATTACATTTTTAAAGCACTGACAAAAATTTTTAAAATATGCCAACCTGGAGTTCTATATAAGCAAAAAAAGCCACCTTCAATAAAAGTGAAAGTATTATATTGTAATATAAATGAAAAACCAGGGAATTTTACCCAGTCTAAAAGTAATGCCAAATAAAAGATTTCCAGGCCGAAAAATGACTGATAACATATGAAAACTCCTATCTACGGGAAGTAATGGTTAACACCAGACATAAGCACATATATACTTATGTGATTTTTTGTTTTCTTATTAAAATTTTATAAAAATGTATCCTGGGATTACATAACATGTAGAAGTAATAAGTATAACAACATTAGCACAAAGAGAGACAAGGGAATAAATTAAATAGTAATCCAATTATGTGTGAATTATAAATAGCACAATCTTAATTCATGGCAGTCTGTGATAAATTAAGGATAGATTAAGTCTTCTTCCCCAAAATAGAAGGACTATTTAAAAAGTCATTTGAAAACTTGAAATACAATCATAAAAATATTCACTCTACCCAGGAAGATGAGAAATGAGGAAAATCACAAAGACAAAAAGTGGCAAAGAGAAGAACCTAGTTTATCTTATGGCGCTGCACTGAATTACAAACAGACAGTACATTCATATCCGATGACAGTGATGGGCAAACTCAATAAAATAGCAAGAACCATTCACTGGCTAGTTATAAGATAGAGAGTTTGGGACAAAGACACATGTTTAATCTTAAACTGGAAATATTAAGCATCATTTAAGCAAGAAGAAAGCCACCATGGGCTTATGTGTAGTGAAAACAACTTCAACATAAAAAGTCATGTAAGATAAAGGGAATCTTTTCATAATGATCAAGGGAGCAATTCTACAAGAAGACATCACAATAGAAGAAAAAGCTTTTAAATTAGGTAATAGTGAAAACTTACAATGCTTTACCAAATTGATGAACTGAATTATGGATACCAGAACAAAAAGTTTTGAAAGCATAATTCTGAGTGAAATAAACCAGACTGCCAGAGTTAGATAATATTACATGTACTTAAAGATCTATGACAGGAAAAGTTAATCTGTGTTTCTCAAAATCTGAGGAATGATTTGCACGGAAAATTTGTCCAGCGATTAAGATTCTATGATACTGAAAAATTATCTTCTGTGTTTTATAGATGCCAGAGTCACTAAAATGTTCATTTAAGAAAGGTGTGTGTGCTCGTGCATGTGTGTGTGACTATATTTGAATTAGGCCTCATTAGAGGTTCAGTTTTAACTATTATTCTCAGGCATATTTTTTTATATTGGGTGGCGACACACCCAGCGATGCACAGCAGTTACTCCTGGCCCTGCACTCAGGATTTATTATTCCTGGCAGTGCTTGGGGGACCATATGGGATGCCAGGGATCAAACCCATCAGCTGTGTGAAGGGCAAGCGGTTTACTTGCTGTACTATCTCTCCAGCCCCTCTCAGGCATGCTTTAAAATAAAAAGTGACACACATATTGGCAGACAAATAAACTGCATGCAAATAAACAACATAACTGATATAAGGAGACAAGAGGCACAGAGGAGATGGTACAGCACGTAACGCTTTGCCTTGCACCAGCTGACCCACGTGTGATCCCTGTCACCTCAGCTGGCCCCTAAGCCCTCCAGCAGTTCTCTCAGAGCTGAGAGCCAGGAGCAAATCCTGAGCACCACCAGATGTGGCCTAAAAAATAAGAAAGATGAGAAAAACTTGGAGGGAAAAGAAAGTCCTATTTATACTAAATATATGCAAATGGAAATAAAGCCAGGCTCCCAATACCAAAATCAAGGTAGAGCCATGTAAAAGGAGGTTTTCAACAGACAAAGAGTCTCTTGCGGGCCGGAGCGATAGCCCAGCGGATAGGGCATTTGTCTTGCATGCGGCCAGCCCATGCCGCCCGGGTTCGATCCCCCGGCACCCCATATGGTCCCCCGAGCACTGCCAGGAGTAATTCCTGAGTGCAGAGCCAGGAGTAACCCTGAGCATTGCCGGGTGTGACCCAAAAAGCAAAAAAAAAAAAAAAACAAAGAGTCTCTTGGTAGGAGAAAGACAATTTTAAATACAAACTGAACAAGTACCAAACTGAGCTGTGACTTTAAGTCCTTGAACACCTATTATTTCAACAGGCAAAATCAGTTCTCAGACATCACTGTATCACTGTATCACTGTCTTCCCGTTCATCATCGATTTGCTCGAGCGGGCCCCAGTAACATCTCCATATGTCCTGTCTCATGCTAGTAGAGCCCAAGGCATCTGCTTGCTCCAGGAACATAAAGAGCCCCAATCCATTCCGGAATGAGGTCTATAATTGTTACTGGTATTTGGCATATATCAAATACAACAGGGGTATATATGAGGATAAATAGAAAGGGCATCACAAACTTTTCAATACTGCTGATCAGTCTTTAATAAACAAAAATGATGAAACATACCTATATGTAATATTTGCCACTCACGGGGCCGGAGCGATAGCCCAGCGGGTAGGGCGTTTGCCTTGCACGCGGCCGGCTGCCGCCCGGGTTCGATCCCCGGCATCCCATATGGTCCCCCGAGCACCGCCAGGAGTGATTCCTGAGTGCAGAGCCAGGAGTAACCCCTGAGCATTGCCGGGTGTGACCCAAAAAAGCAAAAAAAAAAAAAAAATATTTGCCACTCACGTGAAATACTTGCAAAGCACAGGCCGCAATGCTCAAAAAGTAACGTAGCATATTTTAAACCTAGATTTTAAATGCTTAAACAACACTTAGAAAGAAATAGTCAGAAACACAAATATAATTGAAATTTTAATAGCGCCTTTAATAGAGCAAGTAAACAATAGTCAAAGTAATATTTTAATAGGGTATGTCTTATGATTAACTATATTTCAAATCCCATATAAGTGCTGCTCCTTCCTTTCAAGAGCCAACAGAACATTCAAAATGATTGCTTATATTTCAACCCATAAAGAAAACACCAATAAATCCCTAAAAGTAGAAATAAATCCAGCCACATTCACTGCAATTTACTACTATCCACCTACAAAACAATAACAAAAGTCATTTCTTAACTTGATTTATTAAGATACACACCTTCAAAGCAATTTCCAAAATAAAGGACATGCTCTACTTCTTTACAGTTCAGTTATTACACAGCACAAAAAATGAACTTGGAAGATAGGGCAAGGAACAAAAGTACTCCATTCCAGAGAGACATTTGCCATTGACACAAAAAATTAAAACTCATATATTTTAAGTTACGCCATTGATTTGTTCCAAAGCTAATTCTACTATTAATGCAAATTTGTTTTCTATGCTGAAAATAATGATGATATCTCAGCAAAATGATTACATTCCCTGATTCTAATAGCACTACCAACTTCTGAGTGATGTTTTGAAGACACTGAAAATAACTGAGGCTTAATCGCTCAATTCTAAGTCAGTAAGTTAATGCATTGCTAGTGCCATTAAGTTTTGATTAGGTCCAAATTCTAGTCCCAAAGTTTGAAAGTTTAGTAAAGGTGAGACAACGATAATTGTTTATGAACCATTGACTCTGATGGATAAGCAGTGATAAAGACTGTGTCACCTTCCTTCATTACTTGGATTTAAAAAATGCATAAATATATAAACCAGTGGCAGCCATGACTTCCAGTACTGTTGACTCTGTGTTTTGGGTGTTCGTCTCTATCATTCCTCAACACTACCTCTGTACCTGACTCCCTGACCTGGGCCCAGTTGCATCCTGTTGGAGAACGCTGGGTGCCCTGACAAAATTTGGGAGCAGGGTCTCGGGGTCCCCTTTTGCCCCAGGGGATAGATGGCTGGCAGACAAAGATGCAGAAGCCAACAAAGTTTCAAAAGGCTTTACTCACTCTTGTTCTGTTATACAATTTAGTAACACGAAAACCCCAGACTTTAGGTTCCTAGCTGGACCCCAGCCACATGTAGGTTTAGATTCCTAGGCCAAGATGGCCACTACCATGTGCTAAGGTCCAACAGGAAAGAGAGCAGAGAGGCAGAGGGCAAAGAGAAAGAGAGGAAGAAAAGACAAAAGACGAAAATGCAAAAGACACAGAAGAAAGCAGTCTACAGCTTTTATAACTTCAGCCAAGACTGGCCCACATCAATGGAAAGCAAGCATTTAGGGTCAATCTCCCCAGGTAACTTCTCCCAGAACTTCACCTAGTTCCATTGAAATATTAATATTGCCCCAGCCAAGATCTGCCTTGGAAGTGCCTTGGAAGTGTCCCTGCAGGCCCTATATAGTGTGGGGAAGGGCATGTATTTGTACCAATGGATATTCTACAGCCAGGTATATATTTCTCCAAGTCTTCACAAAATTCTTGTCTTTACTTCATAGTTGTTTTGTATATTAACGCTATTATATATTGTTTTGTATATTAGACTTATTAGAGAGCCATGCTTGCTTGCTTGCTTGCTTGAAGGCAAACAGCATTTTTGTCTAATTTACTGTCTAAGCATCTCTGGTCTAATTACTTAGAGATCCTATGTGGCCAGGTAAATATACTGGTAAGATACATCTAGTACCATGATGATTGTGGTAGAATGAGAGAAAATATTTTTACCAGCTAACATAGAATGCATGGTAAGATATACTGCCACATAGAGTCACAGATCCAAACAGTTTTCTTGCCCCTATATCTACAAAGAGGTCTGCAGGAGGTAACTACAGGCAAGATGCAGGGGCTCTGGGCAACAGTGTACTACAACAGCATCTCAGCTGTCTCTTCTCTCTCTCCCCTCTACTTCTTTTTTCCTTCTCCTTCCTATAATCTGGGGCTAAGATTTACCTGGGAATCCCCCTTTAAAGCATTGCATTCACACATCCAGTTATTATAAATAGCACATATATTTGATATCATCCTGTGCTTATCCTTCTTCTGGCTTCATTTAACATCCTATCTTCCCATTCCATCCATGTTACTGTGAACTGCATGATTTCATCTTTCCTTACAGCAGTGTAATATTCCATTGTGTACACACCACATCTTCATGATCTGTTGTTGGATGTCTAGGTTGATTCCAACTCTTAGCTACTGTGCTGCAATAAATAATGTTGTGCAAAGGTCCTTATGAATGAATTTGTTGTTGTTGTTGTTGTTCTGGGGATAGACACTTAGAAGTGGAATTTCTGAATCATATATTAGCTCAATTCTGAATTTACTGAGGCCTTCACACTGTTTTCCATAGGGGTTGGACCTGGCAATATTCCCACCAGTAGTGATCAAGGTTCATTTTTCACCACATTCCCAACAGAGATTGTTCCCAGTAATTTTGATATGTTCCATCTCATCACTGTCTTGATTTGTATTTCCTTAATACCAAGTGATGTTAAACAGTTTTTCATGTCCTTGTTGGTCATCTGACACCTCAGAGAAGTGTCAGTTCATTTCCTCTCCCCATTTTTAATGGGACTTTTTAGACTTTTGTTGTTGGTGGTGGTCTTTTTTATACCCTGGATATCAACACTTGATTTGTTTGTTAAAAATATTTGTTGAGTGTAAATATTTTTCCCAATCAGCTGTTGCTGAATGTTAGTCTTCATTTCTTTTGCCACACAGAAACAGTTTAGATTGAGGTTCATTGCTTAGTTTTGATTCTTTAGCCTTTGCCAATGCCAGTGATATTGACAATTTCTTTGAGGTCTAGTTCTTTGTATATTGTGCCTATATTTAATTCAATGTATTTTATATTCAGGTTTAATATTAGGTCATTTATCCATTTTGAGCTGTCTTTTGTGCAAGGTATATTGAATGACTCCAACTTTAATTTATTGCATGTGGTTATCCAAATATCCCAATACTGCTGTTGAAAAGGCTGTCTTTACTACATTTCATGTCTCAGCACATTTGTCAAATATTAGCTTTCAGTGCATTTGGGGGTTTATCTCTGGATATTCTCTATTCTGACCTGTTGGTAAGAGAGTCTTTCTTCATTCCAGTATCAGGCTGTTTTGGTCACTTCGGCTCTATATAATAGCTTCCAAGTTAGGTAGTGAAATTCCGACCAGTTTCTTGTTTTTCTTATGGTTTTGGCTATGTTATTTTCTTATATTTAGAGTTTTTCTTCCCCTTTGCTGCTTTAAAAAAGCTTGTTTCTCTCTTCGGTTTGTTGCCAGTTCAATTACTCGTATTGTTCATATTGCATGGTAATATTCTGGCCTCTTAAATCTGCCCAGCTGCCTCCCTCCAGAGAGTGGGAAGGTCTTAGCTATTATCTCTCCCACCACTCTTTCTTCCTTTTTCCTCTTTTTCTTCACTCTCTGGTGTTCCTATAATTCAGAGATAATTCTACCTGTCTTTGTTCATTAAACACCTTACATTTTCTTTCATTCTTTTTGCTTCTCTTTCCTTTTCCATTTCTTTATCAGTGCTGGCCTGTGCCTGTCTTCAAGTTTCTTCTACACTGTTCTCCCCCTGTAAGATTCTGCTCCTAGGACTGGTTAGTGTGCTGTTGGCACCTTCATTTCCATTTGTATGGACTCTCGAATTTTCTGAAAAAGTTCTTTGAGTTGGTTGAATTTCTCACCTAGTCATTTCTTACTTTCACTGGAAAGTGCTTGCTTAGTCACTGTTGTCAGTTCTATGAGTACTGATTTTTAGGTTCTCATCAACCAGGCTCAAGTGTTTTGGTGGGCTTGGGGAATGGCCTGGGTTTCTATTCCTCTCTGTGACTGCATCAGAGTTCCTTAGTTTCCCGAATGTTCAAGTTTTGTGGGCATTAAAGGTGGAGATTTAGACTCCAGTTACTTGAGAACATGTTAGGCTGTTAATATCAGGTGGCTACTGATATTACATCCTCTGTTCTGGTTATTGTCCTTTGTTTGAGTGTGACCCCACGCCTGTATTGTCAGCCGGTTACTGGCCTGCCTTAACTGACATGTAAGTCAGGGTAGAGTTTGTGAAACAGGAATGCCCTTCCCATCTGTCCCCTATATAAGAATATATGAAAGGATTTCTTCTCATGGGTGTGCAGCGTCCACATGGTCTGGGATCCAGAGGTCAGAGTGATGCAGACACCAATGTCTGTGGAGGCAAGTGGGCAGCAGAAGCTGCAGGATCACGTTCCTTTTGTGTGGCTGGGTGGGCTCAGCGGGGAGGGGCCAGGTCTGTGGCCACAGCGCACAAAACTGGCTAGAGGTTAGAGTGATATAAGTGGGCCAGAGCCTTGCACAAGAGCTGAGTCTGATGGGCCAGGATCAGAGCCCCAGGATTCAGTAAAAAACAATTTAATGTTGGGGCCAGAGTGATAGTCCAGCAGGTAGGGCGTTTGTCATGCACACGGCCAGCCTGTGCGGGCCTGGGTTCAGTCCCAAGCATCCCATATGGTCCCCCCAGCACTGCCAGGAGTAATTCCTGACTGCAGAGCCAGGAGAAACCCCTGAGCAATGCCAGTGTAACCCCCCCAGAAAGCAAAAAAAAAAATGTAATGTTCTTTTTCCAGTTCCATAACTGTCCTTTCAAAACTTCCTTCCTGCAAATGAATTGGCATAGTTTCATGAAGGGTATTCCCCCCACTGTTATTTGACCTGGAATAGATTCGTATTCATTCTGTTGGTTTTGTGGTGTTGGTACTGCAAGAGCACAGGGCTGTGATCAGTCTTGTGGACCTCTCTGGCTCTGTGATGGAATCTATAAGTTATGTGGCCATCAGGGACTGGCAGGAATGAGTGATCAGATGAGTTTGTTCCGAGTCGTGCTGCATTAACTCTGATCTCTCGGTTAGGCTAGAGTCTACACAGAGGAATTCCTTGGCACAGCGTTAATCATGACAAATGGTGCCATGATCCCTGCACCAGTAGAAATGCTGACCAGTTCATGAAAAAAGCACTGTGCTTGTGTGGTAAGAGTATATTGATATCACACCATGCAATACTTGCCTACAAATGGATGGAAACAAAGAACAGGTGATGGAGTCAGGTGCACCAAAATCTCAAGTCCATTAAAGAACAATTCACTGTATCACTGTCTTCCCGTTCATCATCGATTTGCTCGAGCGGGCCCCAGTAATATCTCCATATGTCCTGTTTCATGCTAGTAGAGCCCAAGGCATCTGCTTGCTCCAGGAACATAAAGAGCCTCAATCCATTCCGAATGAGGTTTATAATTGTTACTGGTATTTGGCATATATATCAAATACAACACGGGTAGCTTGCCAGGCTCTGCCGTAGGTAGCATACTCTTGTAGGCATCTCTAAGTCCAGCATTTATTGATGAACCGCGAGGCCGCTTTGCGGCAAGCCGGGCCGCGCTGATAGGCTGGTCTGCTGGGTGGAGGTCTGACGAGAGAGAAGTCCGGATGTGGAAAATGGAGGCCCTCATGGAGCGGGGGTCGTCTGGCTTGTTGCGAGGCTCTGCTGGGGTGGTGGGCCAGGGCTAGAACCCACCATCCCTCCAAGGCGCCTCGTGAGAGGCTGGTCACAGGGAGAGCCAGTAGCAGCTCTGCCCCATGTCTGCAAGTCTCTGGACCGGCATACCTGAGCCGGATTTAAGAAAGACTGCTGCAGGGGTGGAACTCGATGAGCCGGGCGCTGATAGACTGATCTGCTGGGTGGAGGTCTGACGAGAGAGAAGTCTGGATGTGGAAAATGGAGGCCCTCATGGAGTGGGGGGGGTCGTCTGGCTTGTTGCGAGGGCTCTGCTGGGATGGTGGGCCAGGGCTAAAAACCCACCATCCCTCCCGGGTGCCTCGTGAGAGGCTGGTCACAGGGAGAGCCAGTAGCAGCTCTGCCCCATGTCTGCAAGTCTCTGGACCGGCATACCTGAGCTGGATTTAAGAAAGACTGCTGCAGCTGAAAATATTAGAAAAAGACCAACAAGAGAAGCCCAACCCAGGCAGAAGGAAGGAAATAGTGAAACTTAGGGAGGAAATCAACGAACTGGAAACAAAAAAAACAATCCGAAAGATTAATGAAACCAAGAGCTGTTTTTTTTTAAAAAATTAAACAAGATCGACAAGCCACTGGCAAGACTTGTAAGGACAGGGAAAGAGAGAACCCAAATAAACAGAATCAGAAATAAAAATGGTGACATCACAACAGAAAAAACAGAAATACAAGAGATCATCAGAGGTTATTTTGAGAACCTGTATGCCACAAAACATGAGAACCTAGAAGAAATGGATAAATTTCTGAAGTCCTATAACCTCCCACGATTGAAACAAGAAGACCTCCAATACCTAAATAAGCCTATCGCCATCGGGGAAATTGAAACAGTAATTAAAAGTCTGCCCAAACACAAAAGCCCAGGTCCAGATGGGTTCACTGGCGAAGTCTACCAAACCTTTAAGGAGGACCTACTGCCAGTCCTGTTCAAGCTCTTCCAGGAAATAGAAGAAATAGAAACACTCCCAAACAGCTTCTACGAGGCGCATATCACCCTGATACCCAAAGCAGGGAGAGACAATACAAAGAAGGAAAATTACAGACCAATCTCCTTGATGAACACAGATGCTAAGATCTTCAACAAAATACTAGCAAACAGAATCCAAAGACTCATCAAAAAGATCATACATCATGACCAAGTAGGATTCATCCCGGGAATGCAAGGATGGTTCAACATTCGCAAATCAATCAACATAATACATCACATCAATAAGAGAAAAAATAAAAACCATATGGTCCTATCGATAGATGCAGAAAAAGCATTTGACAAGATCCAGCACCCATTCATGATTAAAACCCTCCAGAAAATGGGAATTGAAGGAAGCTTCCTCAAGATAGTCAAAGCCATCTACTAAAAGCCCACAGCAAGTATCATTCTCAATGGGGAAAAATTGAAAGCCTTCCCCTTAAGATCAGGAACACGACAAGGTTGCCCTCTCTCACCTCTTTTATTCAATATAGTACTGGAGGTACTCGCCATAGCAATCAGAGAAGAAAAGGACATTAAGGGCACCCAGATAGGCAAGGAAGAAATCAAGCTATCATTATTTGCAGATGACATGATATTGTACCTAGAGAACCCTAAACTCTCGACCCAAAAACTCTTAGAAACAATAGATAGGTATAGTAGAGTGGCAGGGTACAAAATCAATACCCAAAAGTCGGTGGCTTTCCTATACACAAATAACGAAAGAGAAGAAAGGGATATTAAGAAATCGATTCCATTCACAATTGTGCCACAGAAAATCAAATACCTAGGAATCAGCTTAACCAAGTGTGTAAAGGACCTATACAAAGAGAACTACAAGACACTGCTTCAAGAAATAAAAGAGGACACAAGGAAATGGAAACACATTCCCTGCTCCTGGATGGGGAGAATCAACATTGTCAAGATGGTAATACTCCCTAGAGCTTTGTACAGATTCAATGCGGTTCCTATAAGGATTCCCATGACATTCTTTAAAGAAATTGACCAAACACTTCTGAAATTCGTATGGAATAACAAACCCCCACGGATAGCTAAAGCAATCCTTGGGAAGAAGAAGATGGGAGGCATCACCTTTCCCAACCTCAAACTGTACTACAAAGCAGCAGTAATTAAAACAGCGTGGTACTGGAATAAAAACAGACCGGTGGACCTATGGAATAGAGTTGAGTATCCTGACACCCACCCTCAAAGACATGATCGGTTAATCTTTGATAAAGGTGCAAAGAGTCCAAACTGGAGTAAGGAAAGCCTCTTCAACAAGTGGTGCTGGGAAAACTGGACAGCTACATGTAAAAAATGAATTTGGACCTGTGTCTAACACCTTGCACAAAAATCAGATCAAAATGGATTAAAGATCTCAATGTCAGACCTGAATCCATAAAGTACGTTGAAGAAAATATAGGAAAAACCCTCCACAACATCGATGCTAAAGACATCTTCAAAGGTGAAACACCATTAACACAAGCAACTAGAAGAAAATATAAATATATGGGACTACATGAAACTGAAGAGCTTCTGCACCTCGAAAAGAAACAGTGACCAAGATAGAAAGACAGTCCACAGAATGGGAAAGAATATTCACCCAATACCCATCTGATAAGGGGTTAATATCCAGGATATATCAGGCACTGGTACAGCTATATAAGAAAAAACAGCCAACCCCATTAGAAAATGGGGAGAGGAGATGAACAGAAACTTTGACAAGGAAGAAATCCGAATGGCCAAAAGGCATATGAGAAAATGCTCATCATCACTAATCATCCTAGAGATGCAAATCAAAACAACAATGAGATATCACCTCACACCACAGAGAATGGCCCATATCCAAAAGGGTAAAAGCAACAAGTGCTGGCGTGGATGTGGGGAAAAGGGGACTCTCATACACTGTTGGTGGGAATGTCGACTTGTACAACCTTTCTGGAAAACAATATGGACATTCCTCCAAAGACTAGAAATTGAGCTCCCCTTTGACCCAGCCATACTGCTCTTGGGAATATACCCTGGAAAGCCAAAAACACACAGCGGAAACACAATCCGCACTTTTATTTTCATATCAGCACTATTCACAATAGCCAGAACCTGGAAACAACCAGTATGCCCGAGAACTGATGACTGGATAAAGAAACTGTGGTACATCTACACAATGGAATACTATGCAGCTGTCAGAAAAAATGAAGTTATGAAATTTTGCTATAAATGGATGGATATGGAAAGAATCATGTTGAGTGAAATTAGTCAGAAGGAAAGAGAGAGACATAGAATGACTGCATTTATTTGCATGACATAAATATACTAGGTGATCTTACCGAAAGTGGAAATTACCACAAGCGTGTGGGAGTCAGAGGTTAGTTTAGATAGAGAAGGGAACATGTGTGAATAAATGTCTAAAGTTCTGATGCTAACATAGAACTGAGCATTAAATACAGACAAAAAATGCAAATGATGGCTTCTAAGTGTACGTGAGTGCAACCCACAATGTGTGGGAGAAGGAGGAGAGAGAGAGGGAGAGGAGAGGCAGATAAAGAACCTGCCATTTAGGCATTATGTGGGAGGGCAGAGGGAATTGGGGACATGGGTGGTGGCTGGGGGGGCACTGGTGGAGGGCGGGGTGCTGGAACACTGTGTGACCGAAACCCCCAAGCGTGAACAGCATTGTAATTGTATATCTCACGGTGGTATAATAAAATGTTAAAAAAAAAAAGAAAGACTGCTGCAGGGTGGAACTTGATGAGCTGGGTGCTGATAGGCTGGTCTGCTGGGTGGAGGTCTGACGAGAGAGAAGTCTGGATGTGGAAAATGGAGGCCCTCATGGAGTGGGGGGCGTCTGGCTTGTTGCGAGGCTCTGCTGGGGAGGTGGGCCAGGGCTAGAACCCACCATCCCTCCTGGGCGCCTCATGAGCGGCTGGTCACAGGGAGAGCCAGTAGCAGCTCTGCCCCATGTCTGCAAAGTCTCTGGACCGGCATACCTGAGCCGGATTTATGAAAGACTGCTGCAGGGTGGAACTCGATGAGTCGAGGGAGAGAACAATTATCCAGAAAATAACATGGATAGAGGTATGGTCTGATACTGCGTAGATTAATCAACACCACCCCATTTCTGCAAACACATCCTTGCATTCCAAATCCTTGTGCATTCTGAAATAAGAGAAATGCATTTTGACTGACTGAAGGCATGTGCTCCATGGAGAATTGTAGAGGGTTGTAGGTGTGAACCAAATTCGTCAGCCAGTGTGTTGAATGCAGGTAATTACCTCTGCCTTACTTTCCTCTCTCTTCCTTTTTAATTATAACACCGTGAGATAGACATTTACAAAGCTGTTCATGATCGGGTTTCAGTCATACAAGGGGCAGCACCATTTTCCACTGTGCACGTTTCCCACCACCAATGTCCCCAGTTTCCCTCCCTTGCCCAACCCCCTCCTACCTCTATGGCAGGCAGTTTTTTTATTTCTCTCCCTCTCTCTTCTTTTGCACATTGTGGTTTGCAATACTTGCCTACAAATGGATGGATATGGAGATTATCATTTTTAATGAAATTAGTCAGAAGGAGAAGGAAAAGGACAGATATAGAATGACTGCTTTTATTTGTGGGATAGTATATATACACTGTATATATTTACTATATATGTCTATGTATATCATTGTCTTCCCATTGTTCATCGATTTGCTTGAATGGGCACTAGTAACATCTCCATTAGTCCTGTCACAAGTAAGTGCAACCCAAGGGCATCTACTTTCTACAGGGACAGGAGGAGCCTGAAACCATTCTTCAGGTTATGGAACTGAGGTCCATAATAGTTACTAGTCTTTGGCATAAAAAGTAAATAAAACACGGTAGCTTGCCAGGTTTTACCATGTAGGTGGTATAGTCTCAGTAGAAGGCTCTCAACCCGAGCATTTACTGATGAAATTTAAAGGGGGAAGACCAGGTTTTCTCTTGGATGGAGCTCTGAAGAACTATGGAGTCTGGATGTTGAGAATGACTAACTGCAGGATATGTGGTTTGTTCTGGCTTCTTGCCAGGCTTACTGCTATCAGTTAAAACATGTCTATAACTGTTTACTATGTATAAATGTGAAAGGAATTGGGAAGAACCTTATGCAAAGTTCAGTATCCTATAAAAAATAGCAAGTGGACGCAAAGCGGCCGCTTGCCAAAAGACATGTGGGTCTGGCGTGGGTGGGTCTCTCTCTTCCGGGCAACTGGCATGGAGGCAGAGGAAAGGGCAGGGCCCAAAACTCCACTCCGAGTCCGACCAGCATGGTCTCTCCCCTGCTCACGAGAGCAAACCCTTGGAACAATGTTGAACTCGGCCAGAGGATGGCCGAGCCCCTTACCGGGAGGTCAGCTCCATGTATATGCATATATGTATATGTATATATGTATCATTGTCTTCCGTTCATCATCGATTTGCTCGAGCAGGCACCAGTTACATCTCCATATGTCCTGTCTCATGCTAGTAGAGCCCAAGGGCTCTACTAGCCTGTCTCATTCTAGTAGAGCCCAAGGGCTCTTTATGTTCTGCTTGCTCCAGGAACATAAAGAGCCTCAAACCATTCCATCAGGTCATGGGAATGAGGTCTATAATTGTTATTGGTATTTGGCATATCAAATATGACACGGGTAGCTTGCCAGGCTATGCCGTGCAGGTGGCATACCATTGTAGTCACCTGAAATCCAGCATTTATTGGTGAACCACGCAGCCACTTAATAGGCTCTTCTGCTGGGTGGAGTAAGTACAGCCATAAGTACATTCACAGTAAAGCTGAACATATTCATCTACACAAATCACTTGTACACAGAAGTCAGAAAAGGCCCGGCTAAGTACTGATTTCTTAAAAATTACTACTATTGGGGGAAATTGTTAGTTTACCTTTCAATATTTTTAAAACTTAGCAATCACTGTATCACTGTCTTCCCCGTTCATCATCGATTTGCTCGAGTAGGCACCAGTAACATCTCCATATGTCCTGTCTCATGCAAGTAGAACCCAAGGGCACATGCTTGCTCCAGAAACACAGAGAGCCTCAAACCATTCCATCAGGTCATGGGAATGAGGCCTATAATTGTTACTGGTATTTGGCATATCAAATACGACACGGGTAGCTTGCCAGGCTCTGCCGTGCGGGTAGCATACTCTTGTAGTAATCTCTAAATCCAGCATTTATTGATGAAGCACGGCCTCAAGCTGCCGCGTGAGCCAGGTCGTGATAGACTGGTCTGCTGGGTAGATTTCTCACGAGGGGAAGTCTGGATGTGGAAAATGGAGGCCCTCATGGAGTGGGGGTGTCATCTGGCTTGTTGCGAGGCTCTGTTGGGGTGGCGGGCCAGGACTAGAACCTGCCATCCCTCCTGAATGCCTCATGAGTGGCTGGGCACAGGGAGAGCCAGTAGCAGCTCTGCCCCATGTCTATGAGTCTCTGAAACTTAGTAATTTTTTTTAATTTAACTTTTGGAGTTAAACTTTTGGAGTTTTTTTTCAATCCGGCCCAGGTATGCTGGAACCAGAGACTCTCTGACATGGGGCAGAGCTGCTACTTGCTCTCCCTGTACCCAGCTGCTCGTGAGGCGCCCAGGAGGCATGGCGGGTTCTAGCCCTGGCCTGCCACCCCAGCAGAACCTCACAACAAGCCAGACCACCCTCCCCTACTCCATGGGGCCCACCATTTTCCACATACGGACATCTCTCTCATAACAACTCCACCCAGCAGACCAGAGTATCACAGCCTGGTTCACGCGGCCGCTAGCGGACTCGTGGTTCATCAATAAATGTTTTATTTAGAGGTGACTACAACAGTATGCCACCCTCACGGCAAGCCTGGCAAGCTGCTCATGTAGTAATGATATGCCAATTACCAGTAACATTTACATTTGGTCATTCCCGTGATCTAATATAATTGTTTGAGGCTCTTTATGTTCCTGGAGCAAGAGGATGCCTTTGGGTTCTACTAGAATGAGACAGGGCGTATGGAGATATTACTGGTGCCTGCTGTAGCAAATAGATGATTAACAGGAAGATAGTGATAGTGATAGTGAACTTTTGGAATGCATGACCTAACATTCATTTCAAATGACCAACATAATACTTTGACATGTGTATTGATGCTTACCCCACTCAAGTAAGGTTAACATGGATCACAATTATAGAAACTTCAATATTGCCATTACGTTTGATTTACTTAGGGGGAGGACTTACTCCCCATATATATATATATATATATATATATATATATATATATATATCACTTATCACTTGTATCACTTGTCTTCCTGTTCATTGATTTGCTAGACCGGGCACCAGTAATGTCTCCATTCATAGGGAATGAGGTCCATTATTGTTACTGTTTTTGGTATATCAAATACACCACAGGTAGCTTGCCAGGCTCTGCCATGGCTCTGGGTTCATCCCAGGGGGCCCAGTCTGCTGTCAGACTAGAAGCATTCTCGTGTGCTTACTTGTCTCCATTCAGTAGATAAAGTAATTTAGGTTTCTTGTTTTTTTTTGTTTTTTAATTTTTTATACCATCATGAGACATACAATTACAAAGGTGTTCATAATTGGTTTTTGGTCATACAGTATTCCAGCACCCATCCTTCCACCAGTGCCCCATTCCCACCACCAATGTACCCACAGCCCCTCCCCTGCCCCAGGCTGCCTCAACAGCAGGTACCCCCTTTTCCTCTCTTTCTTTCTCTGCCTTTCTCTCTCTGCCTCTCTCTCATCTCTGTCTCTGCATCTCTCTCCCTCTTCTTTTACACTTGCGGCTAGCTCTGCAGATATTTACGGTTTATCATTTAAGTCTCTTTGTGTATGTATATTTAATGTTGAGTTCTAGTCTAACATTACCATTTCCCACACTTAGTAAAACACTGGTATCTATTTATATCCCATTAATTAATGCAGTCATTCTATATCTGTCCTTTTCCTTCTGGCTAATTTCACTCAGCATGATAGTCTCCATGTCCATCCATTTGCAGGTAAATTTCATAATTTCACCTTTTCTTACAGCTGCATAGTATTCCATCATGTAGATGTACCAGTTTCTTTAGCCAGTCCTCTGTTCTCAGGCACTTAGTTTGTTTCCACATTCTAGCTATTGTGAATAGTGCAGCGATGAATAAAGAAGTACAGATAAAGTAATTTGTAACAGAACAGGTCTTCAGGTTCACCAAATACTAGAAGAGGGTAGTGGGGTTCATGAAACTGTCCAGGATGGGATTTAGGGGTTTGGTTGGGGTTTAGGTTTATGGGCTAATCTGGTTTTTTTTCTGTTCTTGCATCTGAATTTCTGGAATGTGGCTGGTTTCTCCTAATTTGATGTACTGTCGGGAGCAGCTGAGGTCCCCAACAATACCAGGAAGCGATTTCCCTTCTACCTCTGAAGCCAGCTGGGAAGGGATGAAAACTCAGGAATCCGGCAGTTTTAGAAGGCTTTACTATCACAGGTTTTGATATATAGTCCAAGAACAGGAAAACACCAGACTCTGGGTTCCCAGCTAGGCCCCAGCCACATGTAGGCCAAGATGGCTGCCACCACGTGTTGAAGCCCAACAGAGAATGGAGAGGACAAAGAGAAGAAAACACCAAGGGGAAGCCAAAAGGCCCCTTCTTCTTATCCTAGCTTCTTTTATAGACTGAAACCGGCCAAAATCTTCCAGCCCAGCCCATTGGTAAATGACCCTTTTGAAATGTAGATCTTTAGGTGAGCCTTTGCTCAAGATTCACAAAAGCCAGAGCTGATTTCCAGAGGCAAAATCTCCCTAGCAGAGAGAGGAGGGGCTACATCTCTGAACCAGAAAGCAGTTCAGAATGTAATTTGTAGGAAATGGCATTAATACTTTTTACTATGAATATATAGCTAGCAGATCCCAGACTCTGGATCCCACTAAGGTCCAAAATCCATCAGAATAATTCACATTGGCATTACCTTTAGTCAGAGACACTAAAGTCAGAGACAAGTTAGTTTGCCTGGAGGAGCACTGGCATGTCTCTGAACTTGGAGAATTGATTACATTAGGGTTGATCCAACGTGGCCAAGTACTCTTGGGATATCTTCATGTATGTCCCACGCAGGGATCTGTGAGAACAGAATATTGATCTGGGGCAAGTGCGATTCATGATAAAAATATTTATGCTGTAGAAAATTATGAAATCAGTCCAATTCTGTCAAAACTCCCATTGTGTCTGCTCTGGAGATTCCCCAAAGGCAGGGACCAGCTCTCCACATCAGCTAAGTGTAGCTGGAGGCTAAGGTTCAGTAGGGCATGTCACCCAACAATGTATCTAATTTTTTGGTTCCCATAACAAATAAAGCCCACTGAAATAAATCTCTAAAGGGCCTTTCCTGTTCTTGATTTGCTCTGGTTTTGGCTGTGCTCTGATCTTGTTGCTTGCTCTGCACTCAGGGATGTCTTCTGGCAGAGCTCAGGGATTCATACATGGTGCGGGGATGAAACCAGGGTCTACTGTGCAGGCAAACATCCTAACCCTTGTACTTCATTCCCAGATTCATGATGCTGGTAAATACTCCACTAGGACATGACACTGAGAAGAGAGACTGCGCAGGCCATGACCCCGCTGGCCACAACCCCGCTGTCCCCAGGACACTGAGGTGCTGGTTGTGCAGAAGCAGGTGGAGATCCAGGGCTGGGAGACAGAGCTCCCAGGGGCCTGAAAAAAAAAAACTGTCAGTCGGCCATTCCTGTCTGAAAGTACTTAAGGCCATAAAACATGTATATACATGTATATATGTGTATATATACATGTTGGGAAACTAATTCCCAAGGCTACCCCTCCCTTCTTTTCCTGCCTAGGACACCCTGTTGTACAAATGGTCAGAGAGAGCAAAGAGGGAGCAGCTCAGAGCCTGCCTCACGGAGAGAGCATTCCACGGCCACTCTGAGCAGCTCATTTCATGTTTGAGAATTATCACATGTTGATTTCTACAACAGCACATTGCAGAAGTGTTTGGGCACACAAACCCCTCCAGGCTGAGAATGGAGGTTGCTCATTTATGTGAACAACCACAGCGAACCCCTGACCTGATCCCAGCGTTGGTCAACTTTCTCCTTCTGGAAGGAAATGTAAGCCCCTCGAAAGCTGAGTAAGTGCAAGTCCATGTAGCAGCATCAGCCTCAGCCTCAGGCCTAGCAACATCCTCTTGAGGGCCTCAGAGAGGAGCCGTGGATCTGCGTGCACCCACCTCGAGGCTCTCCACAGCCAGGCCCCGTCTCTGACTCTGGTCGCTCACACAGGGGCAGCCTATTCCATCTGAGTGCTCTGTACTTCTGCCTGTCAAGCAGGGCCTTGAACCCAGAAGCCAGGCCCTGGGCAGTGTTGATGAGATTCACCTGCAGTGTGGTCATTAGCAGCTCGGGTCCCTCCACAGGGTCATGTGCCAGCTCTGGGTGTCCCTGGGTGGCTTGTGCCTGCTGACTCTGGCCTCCTTCAAGGCAGCATCTGCTGGTGTCTGTGACTCTGAGGCCCCCGTTGCCTCAGCCAGTGCCTGCTCGGGTTTCCCCAATGGCGCCTATGGAGCCTCGCCCCAGATCACATGACTGCCGCCACTATTCTCTCTGTCTTCCCCCGCAAGGAGCCGCTGCTCCTCACAACCATGTCTTAGGTTTTCTCTCTTTGTCGTCCCAGCAGCTCGGGGCTTTCTACTGCTTCTTTCATGTCTGTTACTCACTGCAGGGAATGTTGTCAGGATAGAGCAGGAGCTCCATGAGCACTGGACTAAAAAACAGAACAAAGAGATGGGGGAGGCTGCGCTTATGCAGCTCCCGGACCTGGTGCCTCCAAGCCCTGAGCCGGACACTGGGTATTCGCTGAACTCTACTGCTGACACTCCCAAACACATCTGCAGGCTGAGTTCTGTCTCTGTTGCTGGAACAAATTGCAGCCTAATGGTGCCCATCTGAACCACTCAGGGACCCTGGTCAACACTCAGACACCCCTGCCAACACTCAGGGTCCAGCCGCCACACAGGGACAGGCCATCACATAGGTCCTCCCCCACCACTGCGCAGGACCACCTCCCTCCCAACCCTTTCCAGGCCAGCACACCCCAGACCTGATGCCTGCAGAGGCAGCCAGGAAGCAGTGAGGCTCTGATCCATTGCACCCCATGCAGTTATGGGTTCCCTCCCACACTGCTCCAGATGGGTTCTCGGGGCCTTGGGAAGGCTCCTCAGAGCAGAGGCCCACAGACACCGTTGTCACAAGCAGAACAGTCATGACAGTCCCCTAGGACTGAAAGGAGTTGGGGATTCACTCGTACAGGGTCTGTCTGCATGGGCAGTGCTTTGCTGACTACAAGTGTGTCTGCCATTTCCTGCATGGGGTCCACCCGACAGAGTAACCAGGGTCTTCTCTGTGTGTCTCTGCTCTTGTGCATGAACACCAGGCCCTTCTCTCAGGCTGGAATGTGGAGCATTAGAGGTAAAAAAACCCTGGGAGCACCATGAGCTCTGCTCCTCACCTGCTGCCCCTGGAGTGGACCTCGCTGAAGGCCTTTCCCTGTCCAGGAGGTAGAGGAAGAGTTGAGCCTTGGTGAGAGTGGGACGCAAAAAGGAAATGTGAGCGACACCCACATGAGGCACCTGTTCTGGGCATCCCCGGGGAGCAGAAGCATGGGAAGGGCACGGGCAGCCAGTCCAGCCTCTCCAGGGTGGTCTCAGGCAGATGCTGAGACCTGTGAGCTGCTTCCACACTGGGATCAGTCCTTTTGGAAAACAAAATGATTTTATTGATTGAGATTCTGTGACTTACAGTCCTGCTGATAATCATTTCTTAGGCACATGACTCATACTCCACACTGCTGCTCATGGCCCCCTCCAACTGGCAAAGAAAAATCAGTCTGACCCTGCCCAGGCTCCCTGTTCCTATGGCCCAGCCTAAAGTAAGACTTTCCAGAAGACAAATCTTGAATCAAGGAAGTGTGAAATGGGAAGCAAGGAAAAGAAATGCATCCGAGAAAGAAAGGGGTTTACACGGGGAGCACAGTGGAGGACCTGGGACTCTGTCAATGCAGGAGTTAAGAGACCCCATGTTGACACTGGGGGCCCAGCATAGGGTGTCCAAATAAAGGACAGAGGTGTAGGCAGCACCAGGATAGAGTGAGCCCCACTTGCTTTGGCAAAGTTGGTTCCCAGCTTGCTGGGCGTGGAGCCCTTGGTGCAGGTAGTCACAGGTTGCCAGGGGCATCAGGGGCAGGATTTCGAGATCTCTCTGTAAGTCCTAGGATGGCTCTGCTCCTACCCATGCATCCTTCCCCACTCCCACCCACGTGGGTCCCACTTCTCGCTTTTGAGCTATCCTGAGTCCGACTCTTGTAGTCACCTCTCATCTCGGGCATTTGTTGATGAACCACAAGACCACTTTGTGGCCACGCAAGCCGGGCTTGTGATCAGTTCTTCTGCTAGGTGGAGCTCTGATGACTGGGTTGTCTGAAAGTGAAAATGGCAGCCCTCATGGTGTGGGGGTTCCTCTGTCTTCTTGCGGCTCTGCTGGGATGGCAGGCCAGGGCTAGAAGCCGCCATCCCTCCCAGGCACCTCATGATCAGCTGAGCACAGGGAGAGCCGGTAGCAGCTCTGCCCCATGTATGTGAGTCTCTGGATCAGGCACACCTGGGATGAGCTGGAAAAAAGACTGCTGTAGGGTGGGACTTGGACGAGCCGGGCTTGTGCTCAGCTCTTCTGCTGGTTTGAGCTCTGATGAACTGGGGAGTCCGGATGTGGAAAATGGCGGCTGTCATGGTGTGGGGGTTCCTCTGGCTTCTTGCAAGGCTCTGCTGGGATGGCAGGCCAGGGCTAGAACCTGACTTCCCTCAGGGCACCTCGTGATTAGCTGGGCACAGGGAGAGCTGATAGCAGCTCTGCCCTGTATATGTGAGTCAGATCTCTCTCTGATCCAGAGAAAGAGGAGATAGAAAAAAATCCAGATAAATCAAATATGGAGTTGTGAAGAAACTGGGTCGGACACAGGGGACTGGGGATAAAGCAACTCTGACATTTTTTAGTTGCAAAATAATGAACTTCTGACTAATGACACTGGGACAATGGGTGTTCACATAAAAACAGAAAACGAGGTACCTGCAGCTCGATGTACACAAATATAAATTCTGGACCAATTAAAGTTCTAACTGTAAAAATGCAAAGCATAAACTCTCAAAGAGAACATAAAAGATATATTTATATTAGGCAATGGAAGAGATAGCATTAAAAAGATGAGGAACTTGACTACATTAAAATTAAAAATACATAAATGGAGGGAGTAAGTATAAGCTACATACTAGAGGAGATGTTTATACCATTAGATAACCAAGAGATAATTTTATCAAGAATGAAGAATAAGCAAAACCAAAAGATGACACAACGGACAAAAAGCAAAAGATATTTCATACAAAGCAAATTGCCCTTTGTTACCAAACCCAATTTAGGCTGCTTATTGCTCTGAAGTCAGTTCTTTCCTTTTCAGAAAAGAATTGTTGGGGCCGGAGCGATAGCACAACGGGTAGGGCATTTCCTTGCATGTGGACAACCTGGGTTCGATCCCTGGTATCCCATATGGTCCCCTGAGAACAGTCAGGAGTAATTCCTGAGTGAAGAGCCAGGAGTAACCCCTGAGCATTGCCGAGTATGACCCAAAAAAGCAAATAAATAAATAAATAAATAAATAAATAAATAAATAAATAAATAAATATTATAAAGAATTGTTTTTTTCACTTGAATCACCATAAGATACACAGTTACAAAGCTCTCATGATTGGGTTTCAGTCATACAGTGTTCCAATACCAATCTTCCACCTCCACCACTGCACATTTCCTACCACCAATATCCCTAGTTTCCCCCCCGCTATCCCCATCCCCAGCCTGCCTCTATGGCAGACACTTTTCTTCTCTCTCTCATTTTTACTCTCACTCACTGACACTGTATCACACACTTATATCTCTCTCTGTCTCTTTATGTCTCTCTGTTTCTGTCTTTCTGTCTCTCTATCTCTCTCTGTCTCTCCCTTCCTTTGTCTCTCTCTCCTTTTTGGGCATTATGGTTTGCAGTACAGATATGGAGATGCCATCATGGTTGGTTCTCACTCAATTCTTTACAGACAAGGATTATTGGGGAGCGGGTGGGGAGAGGCATCCCAGGGTTATTCAGGCACACACACACTAACACGCACTCACACACACACAAAAAAATCTCATTTCCAGATTGGGGATGGGGGTTATATAGGGCTGATTGGAAAAGTAAGTTAGAAGAAATGCATAGTCATGGGCAAACAGGTGCCCTGTTTTGAGGCTGTCTGGCTCGGCAGTAGTGAACTGGAGGGTGGCAACTGCTCCTTGTGAGGTTCTGAAATAAGCTGGTGGTTGGACATCATTGCAGGCATGCTGTGAGACCCTTTGGGTGTCTTCCAGAGGACCTAAATATGCCCTTCCCTGCTCCATCCATACTGGACCTGGTTTAACACTAAGCATCCAATGGACCAGAACATCTCTAGGAACTGAGAGACCAAAACCAGTGCTAGGAAGGATGAGGGCTTAGAGGGAGATGTGTGAGGAGCAAGACGGAGTCTCCCAGACTTGCTCGCTCACAAATTCAACTCATGAGCGATGGTACAGCAGGGCACGTGCTTGCCTTGCATGTGGCTGACCCAGCTGCCATCCCCAGCATCCCATATGGTCCCAGAGCACCACCAGGACTAATTCCTGAGTGCAGAGTAGGAGGAAGCCCTGAGTACTGCTGGCTGTGGTCCCCCAAAAGCAAATAAAAAAAATTAGTTCATGAGGGCTGGAACAACAGTACAGCACGGAGGGCACTTGCCTTGTATGTGGCTGACCTGGTTTGATCCCCCAGCATCCCATATGGTCCTGTGAGCCTGTCAGGAGTGATTCCTGAGTACAGAGCCAGAAGTAACCCCTGAGTATTTCCAGGTGTGCACCCCCAAATAATTTTGTTTTAACGTAGCTCATGAATCTTTGTGACTCACAGACATGGGGCAGAGCTGCTACTAGCTCTCCCTGTGCCCAGCCGCTCACAAGGCGCCGGGAGGGATGGCGGGGTCCAGCCCTGGCCCGCCACCCCAGGAGAGCCTTGCAACAAGCCAGATGACCCCCCACTCCATGAGGGCTTCCATTTTCCACATCCAGACTTCCCTCTCATCAGAACTTCACCCAGCAGACCAGCCTATCGCGGCCACGCCTTTCATCAATAAATGCTGGACTAGAGATGACTACAAGAGTATGCTACCTGCACGGTAGAGCCTGGCAAGCTACCCGTGTCATACTTGATATGCCAAATACCAGTAACAATTATAACTTCATTCCCATGACATGATGGAATGGTTTTGAGGCTCTTTATGTTCCTGGATCAAGCAGGTGCCCTTGGGCTCTACTTGCATGAGACAGGACATATGAAGATGTTACTGGTGCCTGCTCGAGCAAATCGATGATGAACGGGAAGACAGTGATACAGTGATGAATCTCTACATATCCTCCAAGAGTTTTCAGACTTGACCAGTAGTAGTTTCAGACCATAATCATTGCATGCTCAGAATGGCCTAAGACAGATGCTGACCCGTGATTGGTTTGTGAGTCTGCAGGAAAATGGGTGACTTGTGTTTGGTGAGGGACAGCATCGCCTCATCCTGCGAGTTTATAAACAATCTGACTCTCCCTAGAGAGTGTGAAGGCACGTAGCTAAGTCAGCTGAGGATGAATCTATTAGGGCTCGGTCCTAAGGCAAATCTTGCCCAGGCGCCACGAGACATCGCAGCCTGTCTCTCCTCTGGAGTGTCCCTGACAGAGCAGGACAATGGTCAACTTATGGACAAGGTGGTCTGGGCAGTGAAGCTTACATCCTCTCTCTTTGGTCCATCTTCCCTATAGGGAAACTGAAAACCAACACTGAAGGAGGAGAGCCCTTGTGATGAGAACCCCGGATTTGTTCTCTGAACAATTTTCTTTCCTGTCCCCTTAGCTCAGTCTCCTGTTGGACTCGAATTCCCTGGAGATGTTTTATCTTTCCTTTGAGGTTCTGCTCCTTCTCACACCTTCCTCTGTCCCTTTTCACCGTGGTCTCATCTCTCTCCTTCTAGGAGTTTGATTTGTTTTTCAAATTCTCCAACCAAGTGAGAACATAGAGCAATTTCCTTGCTGTGACTTATTCCACTGAGCAAACAGCCCTCCAGCTCTGCTCGGGCTCGCACCATCGGCAGGTTTCCTTGTGTTTTATGACCAGCACTCCATTGAGAGTTGGCTTATCTGCAACTGTGTGTGTGTCTGTGTGCGTTAACCCAGTTTCCTCTCTCAACCCACCAGTGGACATGGAGGCTCTTCCCATGCCTTGTCTATTGCAAAGTATGTTGCTTTGAACACAGGGAAGCATGGACCTGTTTGATTACTGTTTTCATTGCCTTTGACTACATGCCCCAAAGTGATAATTTAATCAATCTATTTTTTTCAGAACCTCTTTAACATTCTTCACAGTGGTGGCACCAGTTTGCAATCAGTTTACAATTCCATCAGCAGTCAGGAGGGTCCTTCTCTCCACACCCATGTCAGCGTTCATTGTCACTTCTTTTGGGTGATGGCCATTTAGACAGGCATGAGATGTTACTGCATTGTAGCATTAGTCTGATTTCCCCCTAATGGCATGTTCTACTAGACATCGCCTTGTCCATCTCAGGGTTTTCTTTGGAGAAATGTCTGTTTTGCTACTATGCTCATCCTTCAATTGGATTATTCAGTTTCATTTTTAATAGGTTGTGTGTGTGCTTTATACATTTTTTGGATATTAACTCCATATCAAACTTGTTTGCAAAAGGAGTTTGTATAACTTCTAGGAGTTGGAATGGAAAAAAATGGTTTTTTATCCCATTCTGCAGGACTTTCATTTTATTGAAGGCTTCTTGAGTGATCTATTGAAAGATATAGATGAAAATGAGCTGATTCAATTACATAAATTATAATATACAAATCACAAAAACTTAGAGGATAAGCTGTTAACCAAACTGTATTTAGAATGATCCCAATTTTTTAAAATGTGAGCATCTAGACAGCAGCATATATTGATTATAGATAAGTAAATGTGGAGGAAACTTGCCAAAACATTTATGAGAATGAATAACCACCAGCTCCGAACCCAAGGTTTCTGCCAATCCTCTTTTTGCTTGATGAGGTCTGTTTCGAAGTGAGCCAGAGGAGAGAGACAGGTGGAAGGAGGCAAGGCAGGGGCCTGAGGTTTGAGTGACTCCATATTGCTTTAGTTTTTACAGGCTTAAATGAACTTCATGCATAGATGAAATATTATTGATGTGTCAAATCTGGATGATTAATACTATGGCTTATATTTTATCATCATTTAGCAAAAGATTTGATAACATATTTCAGACTCTTCTTATGCACTTAATACCTATAAATTCAATTCATTTTCATTAATTTTTAAATAAGTAATATGTTACTTTAAAAAGAAAAGATAACTTTTTTCTATACCTCCATATTTTTAATCCTTTTACTTTATTTCTGTATTTTCCCGTTATTTAGAAATCATGCTTTACAAAGTCGTCCATGACGCACTTGTTACAGGCATTCAGAATCCCAATCACAACACCAACCGATGTGACATTCCCTGTCCCCATTTTCCCAACCACCCCCTCCGCAAGCCTGTCCCCTTAGCAGGCACAAATGCTTTATTTTATATTGCTTGTTACAACTAAATGGTTACTGTAATTATCAAAAAAATATTTCAGTAAAAAAAAGTGAAAAATGTTCTATCTCACCGTGGGGATATTAAGTCCTTGTCAGAGGTTTTGCTAAGCTGTTGTTGCTAGTTGAGCCTCTGTGCTAATATTTGTGTCTCCTGAGCTTAGTGAGCAGCTATGTCTCTTATTCATCTAACCTTTTGTGCTCCCACTGGGCTGTCAGTATTGTAATTTGACACGTCGTTTGTGGCTGCACTCTTCAGGAACTAGAATATCTAACTGGTCTCTGAGTTTACAAGGAGGTTGTGGGCTGGGGGTGTGGCTGGGGTGGCTTCCAGAAATATGGCATGTAGGGCTGGAAGAGGGGGCAGGAGTGGCTGCCCTCCAGGGTTCCAGAAATATGGTGTGGGGGATCCCTCCCAACTTCAAGAAGACCCTAAAATTCTCAGCCTGAAGAGCCATGTGTCTGAAACATTCAGCAGTTTGCTGTCTCGGCAGAGCTCAATTACAGGGAAGTGGAGTTGGCCATTGGCATGGCAGCAATTATTTGAGGTGTGTGAGGCTGCGGGGTACAGGCAAAGTGAGGAGTCTGCCTGCCCCCATACCATATGGTTTTAATTGTCACAGCTACCTAACTTATATGGCTTAAAACCGAAAAAAAGAGAGAGAAATAAAATAAGTTGAATAATTACTGAGCACTGGAGGATGAAGACCAGAATGGAGTATTTTTTTTGCCAGAGGTTAGCCAGGAGGGTGGCCCGGCAGCTCCTTTTGTCTGAGAGAAGGCGGGGCTGATGCAGAGCAGGTGGTTGATCTCAAGGCATCCGAGGTGCTGTGAACGGTGGCTGTATCTGCCTTTCATGAAAGGTAGACCTGCAATCTGAGTGTATTCATGATCAAAAGGAAGAAGAGTCATCAAACAGAGCGTCTGTTTGACAAGAAGTGGAGCTTAGAAATTTCCAGAGGGCAAGTCGAGTGAGAGTGAGTTAATAGAGCAATCTTCACTATTTGCTGGAGCATCTTGAAACAGGTCTGGTGGGAGTGTGTCAGGAGACACCAACACACTGCAAGCCCAGATTATCTCACCCTCTGGAATTCCTCCAAAATGACATTTTCATCAGGGAACAGGAGTTGACAAATCCTCGGTTCCCAGCCCCGTGGTGATGCTACTTGGCCTCCCACAGAGCCAACGTGAAATGGAAACTCAGAAGGAATCTGTTAGCATCAATTAAGTCCAAAGCAAACCCACTGACGACATGTGTGTGCGTCGCACGCTCATCTTAATGAGGTGATGGTGGTTAATGCATTAATTACCCCTTTTAGCTCCTCTGCTGTAATGATAACAAGATGCCCCACGAAACACTTCCTCTCCGTCCATGTGGGATGTTTCTCCGATAAAAGCAAAAACAGTCAGAGTCTTCTCAGGTCACAGTGATTTTCACTCAAGTGGAAATTTCCAGAATCTTCATAAGCTGAAGCTAATCACTGAAGATGGAGTTTGGGCTTAACTAGAAGCGGCTGCTGTCCATTATTGTTGCCTACCCGCTTGCCTCCACGGTTCCTCCATGCCAGCAAGGCACACTTCAAGAATATCTCCTTCTCCAGGGGCCAAGATGCTCCAGGCTGACTGACACAGCCTAGCGCTGCCCTCACTGACCCTGCCCAGAGCAGCCTATTCACGCAGCTTGAGGTAGGAACGTCACTGCAGAAACCAAAGCCTCTGTACCATTACAATAGGTTAGTTGAGGCAATGGTATCTGCACTACCTTGATAGAAGCTTGTGATTCAACTGGGGGTAAAGCAGTGAGGGGGAACAATGCACCAAGACAAAGCTCAGGGCCTGAAGTGCGAGCAGGGTCCAGCTGGGTACAGAGTTCTTGGGGCTAATCAGCAGCATGGAGGGGAAGACACTTCTCAGGGCATGGCTGTCCACAGAGACGGACAACCACTTCTCAGGGTGGACGCTCTGTGACTGGCTGTCCACAGCAAGAGGAAGGTGCTTTTCAGAGTGGAAACCCCAGCACCTCTCCCAGAGCTCCCAGGCAGAGCGCCAGAGGTCAGTCAAACCGGCCCTGTGACTTCTTGGCAACCATGGGTCAGAGTGAGGGAGGATCTGTCTGCTCGCTTTAGTTCAGGGGCACCGTCTGGTCACAGTTCAGCTTGTGTGTGTGTCGCTTCCCACATGTGTATGGAGGAGCCTCAGCCCTGTGTGAATTGGTGCTGCCTCTGCACCATCAAGACAGTGGCAGCATCTATACAAAGCCCAGGTCTCTGGAGAGGCACCAGGTCTTCAGTACCAACAGGACAGTTGCTGCTCTACCAGGTCGTAGCTCGGTCCCCTGCTCTCCCTGGGGCTCACCAAAGGCCCAAATAATAGTATCCCTGAGCCACTGCCAGTTCTTGAAGCAGGTTAGCAGCCATAGCCTGTGATTCCTTTGCCTTCCAAGACACAGGCTAGTTCCCAAGCAACCCCAGCCCATTGCTAACAGCGACACTTGCTGAAATTATTTTGATTTTCTGTGCCTGTTTCTTTCCAGAAGCTTATCTTATTCTTCCTCTCAACACTAATGTGTGTTCGGTTGCCACAGTCATTCCTCAGCTTCCTGAGAGCAGGGGCCCAATAACGCTAGTGGAAAAACCAAGCATGTGGCTTTGGGGTTTCGATTCGTGATGTACACCCAGGTTTCAGCCCAACTTGGGGAAGCCGTAATTGTTGCTTTTCTTTGTTTCTAGATTGCATTGGCTGTGTTCTGGCTTACTCATGGGCTCTGCACTCAGTAGGGGGCTGAGGAGACCTCATGTGGTGCCAGGGATTGAAGCTGGGTCAGCTGTGTGCTGGGCATGTGCCCTGCCCACTTTACTTATTTTTTAGTCAATGAACTGCATCTTGGGGAACGCCTGTGAGCAGAATCTGACAGCCTGCAGAGTGACAGGAGGCCTGTGGAGGTGACAGATCTGGAAGTTTCTGCAGACTGGCTGCTGCGGGCTGTGTGCCATGCCACAGACACAGGAGGGTCAGCTGCGACTCTTCTGGGCAGGTGCAGCCGAGAGGTCTGAGGATTCCTCCAGGGGCTCACTTGCATTCTAGACGGACCCAGAGAAACCCTAGTTGATTTGCTTGGTATTCGGGAAGCTTCACGTGGATGCTTCATCCTTAAGTAAAGAATGCTGCTTTAAAATGCCGGACTCACCACGTGGGAATGTCTCACATCCGATAACTTCAGAGATACTTCATCCGATAACTTCAGAGATAACTTCAGAGGTTTGTTTCTATTTCTCTAATATGGTCCATCCTCTCTGGAAAGCACCTTCTGGGTCTATCAGTCATTCAAATTTGTCACTTCACTTGCTAAATTGGGTTCCCACAGCTGCCACCACCCAGTCACCGTCTCCTATCGGCCAGCTTCACTGCACCCAGAACTACCCTTTCTAACTTGCCTTGGGCTTGACAATTTTCCACCAACTTAACTCAGGTCTTACACTCACCTGTCTTTCATTGACTTTGCATCATCTCTTCCAGAACCCCTTGTAATCAGAATCTAACACGCCTGCCTCCATTTCTATTCCCCTTCCCTGTTCACCCCTCCCCAAGAGCCTGATGCTCTGTGTAATTGGGAATCCTCAGACCATGCACATGCATTCCCAATCCTCCCTGCACCACATCTAAGCTCAGCAGAGTTCTGAAATTCTCCATTGCTGCACCTAAGGAATTAGTGCTCCAGGGCCCATTCACTTCATTCACTGGGGACCCACCCCAGGACTAGGATATGCTCCTTCCTGTGGGATGTCACTGGGTGATGTTAGGTAATCAGGTGTTCTTGGCATTAAAACAGGGTAGTGTCCAGTATCTGTGAAACAGGCGTGACATGGCAATTTGTCTCTCAAAATTAAATCTAAATATTTCCAAGACTTTGCTGTTGGATATAGTGAAATTAGAACCAGTCACTTCCCTCTCTGTCTTCCCAAAGCATGTGAACCCTGTAGCTTAAATTTTTTGGAGTCATTACATGTGCTGAGCCATCAGAGCCAAGTCTTCAAAGGGATGGGCAGAGAACAGAGCTGATGGAGGTGAGAGAGAGAGCAGGGCACAGAGCTGTTGGAGGTGAGGGTGAGAGCAGGCAGGTTACAGAGCTGATGGAGGTGAGGGTGAATGCAGGCAGGGGTACAGAGCTGGTGGAGGTGAGGGTGAGTGCAGGCAGGATACAGAGCTGATGGAGGTGAGGGGTGAGAGCAGGCAGGGTACAGAGCTGAAGGAGGTGAGGGGTGAGTCCAAGCAGGGTACAGACCTGATGGAGGTGAGGGTGAGAGCAGGCAGGGTACAGAGCTGGTGGAGGTGAGGGGTGAGTGCAGGCAGGATACAGAGCTGAAGGAGGTGAGGGTGAGTCCAAGCAGGGTACAGACCTGATGGAGGTGAGGGTGAGAGCAGGCAGGGTACAGAGCTGGTGGAGGTGAGGGGGTGAGTGCAGGCAGGATGCAGAGCTGATGGAGGTGAGGGTGAGAGCAGGCAGGGTACAGAGCTGAAGGAGGTGAGGGGTGAGTCCAAGCGGGGTACAGACCTGATGGAGGTGAGGGTGAGAGCAGGCAGGGTACAGAGCTGGTGGAGGTGAGGGTGAGAGCAGGCAGGGTACAGAGCTGATGGAGGTGAGGGTGCAGCACCATGGGGCAGGCCCTCCCTGGGTAGTGGATGCCTCTTGGATAACATGACTGTCCACCTACATTACTGGCTTCTGGGCAACAGGCTGCCCCTAGTCACACCCTGGAATCATCACTTCTTGCCTGGTTTGTAGCAATGGCGCAGGAGTAAATGACTCGCTTTGTCTTGTCCACAGAGCAGGCCTGGGGAATCGGCCACTGCCCTGTGCTGTGTCTGAACTATTGACATTTGGTTTTGCGTGGGAAGTTCTTTGCTTATTAATCAGTTCTTAGCGTGGAAGCCGGCTGACTTCAGGGGCAGGCCGGGGCGAATGTTCTTGGGCCTTCCAGTCTCTGCGCTTTCCTTTGTTGTTCACTGATGGAGCAGGAGCTAACTGGTTCCAAGTCCACCTAGTAGTACATAATATTTACTCAAGTGACACTACACCGTTTGGTGTAATTTCATCAGTTTCAGCAGAGAAGATCTTGGGGGGGGGGTGTGACCCTGTGCCTAAACTGGGCTTGCTCCTAATTATGTGGGTGACACCTACTCCCAAGGGCCAGGAAGCCTTCATCGTCTCTGTCTCTGCAAAATCCTGCTGCCCTTCTTCCTGAAGAGCTAAATGTCAGTATAATCCGTGCAAAAGGGTGCTCACAGCCCATCATGGGCGGAGGCAATTACTCAGGGACAAAAGCAAATAAAGTCCAGTCCCTGGGGAGAAGAGCTCAGAGCAGCAAGAGTGCGGCCCCGCCTGCACCGAGGGTGACAGGGACCTGTGCTGGCTCAGGCGGATTTTCTGCATCCATTTTCATGCATTCGTAAGGGAGAAATGCTGAGGAATGGATTCTAACATTCTGTTCAAATGGCTTTTACAGCTGCTTCTTTCTTGAAAAATCCGTCCTTCTAGTTGCAGAAGTACCAGCCTCCTTCTGCCCCAAGAAGGTGCCCTGCCTGTCCTTCCTGCATCCCACTTTGCTCCCCATGCTGTGGGGAGGTGGAAATGGTCTGCAGGGGGCTGCCTGAGTTTCCTAGTGTCCTAACAGTCTCTCGGGAGCAGGGCGGGAGGCCCATGACTGGCAGAGAGGCAGGCTCAGAGCTCACAGGGCTGGAGAGAGGACAAAGCAAGTGTCCTCACCGTGCAGCATGACCTGTCTGTGTCCGGTGGCCAGGCCAGGGGACAGCTACTGTTTGTCGCTCTCTGACCAGGGCCAGCCTCTTGGGCAGGCGCTGCTCCTTCCTGGAGAACTGCTGGCCTACGCCCCATCCTCGCTATCCTGGTGTCTCATCCGGGGCCTGTCTGTACTGACCCCCACTTCAGAGGCCACTTTCCTCCCCTTCAGAGGGGAGGCTGGCAGAGGCCCTTTCCATGGCAGGTTCTCCTCACCGCGCAGCACCATTGTCTATACTGGGTCTGAGTCGGGACCGACCAGAACGGGTCTCAGCAGTGGTAGAGGGCTGAGTGACAGGGCTTCACTCTGCGTGGAGTTCCTCGGGTTTCAACCGCCAAGCGCACAATCGTGCTGGCGGCCTCTGGCATGTCTCCCCCATCCACGTGCTATGGACAGGGATGGACAGGAAGAAGCAGGGCAGGGGGCCTCGGAAAGCGGTTCCTACTGATGGCCCCTCCCTTTTTTCTAACTCTCCTTCCCCTCTCTGAGATGCTCCGTTTGCCCAGAGCTCCTGGGATCTTTCTTGCCTGAGTTGGACCTCACACATGTCCATTTGCTTAATTGGGCAGGGAGTGTCCCTTCCCTTTACAACACGCTGTGAGCCCCAAGCACAGGGCCAGGAATGAGCCCCAAGCACAGAGCCGGAGTGAGCCCTCATCACAGGGAACACCCCACACTAAGACCAGCCGAGACACAGAGGGTCCCTGCCCCGGCAGCAAGGCTGGTGTGAGGTCACCCCAGCTCATAGCTGAGCTCCCTGCCTCGCCCTGCATCCACATGTCTCTTCCTGTGCACCCACATTCTCCCAGGGGCCACAAAGAGGCCCGGGGACAAGTGTTTCCAGGAGCTGTGACAGAAGGGGACAATGGGCAGGGCTCAGCCGGGTACCCTGCAGCTTCTCCCCGGGTGCTGAGAGAGCAGGATGGCCCTGAGAGCATCCCCCACCGGCCTCCTCCCACCCCCTCCCCTCCCTTCCCTCTCCCTCCTCCCTCCCTGCCCCCTTCCCCTCCCCTCCCTCCCTGCTTCCTCCCCATCCTGGTTGCACTTCACCAGCACTGGAACCCGACTCCAGTCTTCCATGGCGCTGGTGATGGCAATGCATGAGTTCAGACTGGGCGGGGCAAGGGATCTACCTGGGCTCAGGAGCACTGAGAAAGGGCAAACCCTTGGCAGATGTGCTGCTATTCTTCCTCGCTTCTTCAGGGAGCAGCGACCAGCCTCACCACCCTTCACATCTGCTCTGCAGTTGCTCAGGGACCCTCCTAAGGTGACCCAGAATGGGTTCTGGTTGCACTGGACTCTCCCATGATGAAATTATGCTGGTGATCGTACTGCAAGGCGTTAGCAATGAATCGTTTCTGCTGTGATTTGTACTTGGGCCCTTTTCTATGTTGGACCCCTGTGCCGTGTACTAGTCTATACCGCCTGTCAGCTCAGCCCACACTGGGCTGCTGTGTAGACAAGGAATATGTGAGGCTTTCCTCTCCCGGCCCGACACCGCAGCTGACGTCAGAGTAATAGCCACCATCTTTCATGGGATTCATCCCGTTTGTGGTATTTTAAAAAAGTGCACTTTTGTTCAATTCTTCTAGCTTGATTTGCAAGTCTTCATTTGAGCCCCAGTTATCTATGAGAGACTGCCTGGGGCAGAAAACAGCATGGAGGTATTTGGGGGTCACAGTCAAAGGACAAAGAGCTGCTTTGATCGAGCAGAAAAGTCTGTTGTAGCCTAAAAATTCCTCAAATGGGTGAGCAGATCTCGCAGGTGTGCAGTCCTAAGTCCCAGCCCAGCACCGCCAGGCTGATCCTCCCAACAGCCAGAGGGTTTCAGGGGTGGCTGTTGGGCCCCAGGAACTATTGCAGAAGTCTTGTGAGAAGAAGCAGAAGCAGCATCTCAGAATTGTTTGGGAAGAGATGGTCACCCTCTCTGCCCACCCAGGACCCAAAGTTCATTCAAGCACATTTTAAAAATAATTTTTGTATTTTTTTTTCCTGAAAGAGGATTCTTCGTTTAATTAACAAACCTTGTTTCTCTGAGATTTCACCGTTCACTACTAATTTGTGAGCATTGCTTGTGATCAACAAATCAAAGATTTAAGACTCGAAAGATTCTACCATGTAGCTTGTGAGAGAGACAGGAACAGAGAAATCTAGAGAAAAAATCTGACAGCCTGCACTCAAATCTCTGTGTGCACATCTCCGTGCTCTGTGCGGGCAGGATATGAAACTGTATAGATTGCGAACATCTCTGCTAGATTAAATGGAATTGAAGTACATTTTCTCTTTCATATTGGAAGAGGCTTAACATTAAAAACTAATCTTTTCTGAGATAAAGTTCATTAACACAATGATTATTCATTTGGCTTTTATGATGATATTGCTGCCTAATCACCAGAACATTGCTTCCTGGGCTCGCTGGGAACCAGCAGGAACCGTTTGAAGAGCAAGTCGTGCTGTTGGAGCAGCGGGAGGAAGCGACGCATCCCCGCTCCGTCCTCAAAGCACGGCTTGTTCCCTCACAGGCAAGAGCCTGTGCTCCAGAGCCTGGGCCTGACCCACATAAAACATGGAACAGTTGCATAACCCCAAATGCCACAATTTCGTCTCTGTGGCTGTTTTCTCTGTGGATTAAGCCTCAAGTTTCCCAGGGGCTCTTTTTCATTCTAAAGTGGGATCTGAGCAGGTTTAATCTTGGTGGTTCCCGGTGCTGCTCTGGGACTGAGTTTGGTCTCATTGGATGGTTTAGATATGATCAAGGTCGCATCAGCCTCTGAATCCAGAAAACCATGTGCCTGACTCCTAGAGTACTCAGACATCTAACGAGGATGTTTGCGGTGGATTCAGAACAAAATCTGATCCTGGACTTCAGAAAGAAAGACAATTGTTACTTCACAGAAGAATCTTTTGAATTGTCTAATTGATAAACCCCCCCACAGGGAGCTAAATTATCAACAAAGTGTGAAATGTGTAATTACCCGCATTCCGGCTATATACTGCACCGCCTTCCAGAGTAGAGCTGCATGCTGCGAGCTGGAGAAACCCACCAAATGAATCCTACAATGACAACTGCGTTGGCAGGAGATGAGCTCACACACACCCGACCAGCAAAGCGACTTCCTGAGGAGGGCAGAAGCTGAAACAGCCTTGGGAGAGGTCAGTGACAGTGACCAGCTGTGGAACTCTTTCAAGGCTGTCCACCCACTGACTGTCCACCCACACTGGGTCTTCCCTTCTCCCCTTCTGGCTGCTGAGGGGACAGAATATGTAGCACCCCAAAATATGCCCAGCATTGGAGCCCTAGAAGGTCCCTTTGTAACTTTCCTTCAGGCAGTGGGTTTCAAGTTGTGTCCCAGGGGCATTCAGCCCCACCTCTGAAGGCTCAGAGAGGCCCAGATTGTTTCTGTGCACCAGACTGGCCCGAATGACCCGTGACAGCCTTGGAGTGCCTTGAGTCTCAGACATGTTCTGTCTGCTGCCGGCTTCATTGGCCTCAAATGGCTATGTGGCCATGTACTGTCCCCAAAGCACAGGGATGAAGACCCTGATGGCTGCCAAGGCTCTCATAGTTATGAGTTGATGCAAGAAAGCAAGCTTTTCCAGGTGGCAAGGAGCTAGATTTGTATGTGGCTGTGCCCAGCACTGGATATGGTCACCCAAATGCCATCAAGGTGATTCTGAGCACAGAACCCAGGAATAAGTCCTGAGAACTTCCATGTGTGGCCCCCAAACCCAAAACTAAATAAATGGGGGGAAAGAAAGAAAGAATTTCCACCTTTCTGTATCTATATTGCAAACCATGAGGCTCAAAAGGAAAAGAGAATGAGAGAGAGAGAGAGAGAGGCAGAGACAGACAGACAGAGACAAAGAGAATGAAAGTGTCTGCCATAGAAGCAGGCGTGGCAGCAGGGAGGGAAACTGGGGACATGGGTGGTGGGAACGTGTATGTGCATGGTGAAGGGATCGGTGATGGAACATGTATGAGCGAAACCCAGTCATGAACAACTTTGTAACTATCTCAGGGTGATTAAATTGAAAAAAAAAGATTTTTCAGATCCTGGCTAAAAATAGTTTCCAGTTCCTGGAATAACGGTAGTCAAAACACTTGTCGTAACCAGCCGGCAGGCCAGGCTCATCACACAGAGATGTGCAGATGGTCCTTTGACCTGATGATTCAGTGGGATTCTTCACTGACCTGTAGCTTCCTGTTCTGCTTCTGCTCCGAGCCAAGGCCCCACCCCAGCAGAAGCCAACAATGTTCTCTGAGCTGTCACAAGCCTATTTTCTCTACCTGGTTGCCTCAGTCTCACCCAGAGCAGAGTTGTTGAGGGGCAAACTCGAGGGAAAGGGGGCTGTGAATTCCCGCCCCACCTCGGGCCTTCCTAAGCTCTGCTCCTGATGCCACTGTCCCACTCTGAAGCAGACACAGGGAAAGGGGCATTGCCCCATCCCCAGCTTCCAGAGCTTCCAAGCTCAGCTGCCAAAGGCCATGGCTCTGGAGTTCATCAAGAAACCGTGTGCTGGGACCTGCGTTTTCATTACCACGTTCCACTTCATTATTTTTGCAAAACCCTGGTGAATCTATCTGACTCCCACAGAGATCAGATGTGAAAAACTCACACAGAGATGAGAGCACACGGGCTGTGAAGCAGAGTATGGTCACCGGGAGAATGTGAAAAGGTGTGTTTTGACATTTGTCAGACATTAACAAAAACAATCCGCATTAATCTCGCATCTATGGAGAGTAACAGGTACCAGCAGGAGCAAATGGGGCGTGGATAATCCCAGGCTTGAAGTAATGTAGAATTAATTTGTATTTGATTCAT
This sequence comes from Cryptotis parvus, assembly GCA_021461705.1. Lineage (NCBI taxonomy): Eukaryota > Metazoa > Chordata > Mammalia > Eulipotyphla > Soricidae > Cryptotis > Cryptotis parvus. The sequence goes on along the minus strand of JAJIBD010025993.1, from coordinate 112,484 downwards.
GGAGAAATTCTTTAATTTTGTGACATGTACTGGTTCTTCTGTTTTCTTCTGCTCAGGTTATAATTGGGTTCAACTCCCTGAGTGCAGCCTCTTCGGGAGATGGAAAATTAAACATTCTCAGTGGATAATGATTAAAAACCTTCACAAGGAACAGAAATTCCACCCAGATACAAATGTGGCCGAGGCGCCTCTGTTTGAAGTCAGGGCAAGTGGAGCACCAGAGCAAATCTTTGGAGCAGAGCTGGATCCATGATCAACTGCTGGCGTGTGGGGACAGTTTGTCCGTCTGCTTCCACCAGGAGTTTCCTGCTGTCAGGTCTCTACTTCAGAAGGAATTTGGAGCCCAGGGAGTCAGCACAGGGTCCAAGTTCTGCTCTGCCCAGGCAGCATGGCGTTGCCCAGCCCTCACCGGGTCCATCGAGCTCAGAACTGAGTATCGGCAGGATTAGCCCGGCCACTGAACCCTGCTGGCTGTGCCACACTCAGGCCAGAATGACAGGTAGAGAAATGTTGTTGAGAACTTGAGCCTGGATTCCTGCTTTGTGATGAGGCCCACAGTCAGAGGCACCCATAGTGCCCAGGGGTGCCGGGAAGGCAGGGACGGCTGAGCATATCACTGGAGCGCCCAGTCTGTTTTCTTGCTCCCACCCACACCCCAAGTAACAAGAGACAAGCAGCAACGTGAGAGCTGGGTCTTCAGGACAAAGTAGACTTGTGAGTTAGTCTTAAGTCCCCTCCACAGTTGCTCTGGGCTTCCGGCTGGCCCCACTTCCTGTAGAAATGCCCTTGGATGGGTGATCCCAGTGCTCTGTTTCTCAAGAACTCCTCTAGGTCACAGCCCTCAGCACACCCTGCCCTGGGTCCTCACACAGCCAGATGGGAGGCCAAGGATTCGAAAGACCCTCGGCCATGCAGGCCGACCTCAGGCTGCACCATTCGAACATAGCTGGGTTGGGAACCTGAGCTGTGTCGCTGGAGTAAAGGCATCTAGAGTGTTTCAGGAAGAGGACGAGACATGGAAGGTGAATCACAGTTGAAAGAGCTGCGTGGCCGCCTCAAGTACCAGTCTGGACCTGAGAAGCAGGTGGCTTCAGCCCCGCACCACTCACTCGCTGTGGCTTTTCCTTCTGCATAACGGAGATTGCCTGCTTTGATTTCTGCCTGTGAAATTATTGGGACTGATCCCTTCCCATTGTCACGAACAGGTGGGGGACAAAATGAAACCTGTGGAAGTTTAACAAGAGCTCTGGAAGTAGGGAGATCCTCAGGGCAGAACTTAGCCCATCTCGGGACAGCGGCCCGGCTCCCCAAGGATCAGCAGAGCGAGGCTCTGGGCTGCTGTTGGAAATCCTGAGCCTGAGCACCCCGTTGTAAACCATCAGGGTGAAGGAGAGGAGCCTGGAGGTCCAGCATGGTCATGAGGGCAGGTGCTTTGTGCCATAGCCCCAACATTCCACTTCATTATTAGCTGTTTTAGCGGGTCCAGTGATTGTGCTTATTAGGGTCAGGATGCCGATCACCCACCAAGGACTCCAAGAGACGGGCTTATGCAAAAGCAAAGGGTTTATTGAAAGGAGCATGCACGGGCTCACAGCATAATTTCAAACAGGCTAGAGACTGAGAGCCCCCAGTAAAGTTTCAGCAGGATTTTTATAACACTCTGGGACAAAGGAATTTTACAATTCAGTTTTTCCATGAAATGGGGTACAGAGATGCAGTACATGACATTTCTTAGAATTTCACAATGTTCTATATCATGTCTACCCAAGAGCAGGGAGCAGGATGGTGGGGTTGATAATCGGGTTACCGCCCTGGGACCATCTGCCAGTTTCTCTCAGGTGGGACTGCAAGGGACACCTTGTTTTTCTATAGTTTGATTTTTTCTATTAGCCTTATTTCTGGAAGGGCCCAGTTTTGGTTTCTTTCACACTGACTCACAAATCCCGGAGATCTTCATTAAGCCTGTGGAGTTGGGTAGTGTGGGAGCACTGGGCGACACTCGCAGCCTTGGTACACTGAAGCCATGCCGTAGCATGAGTCTGACACTCCCACATCTCAGGGCCCAGGACACAACTTTCCCCATGCTGAGAGTCCTACAGGGGGAAGGTGGAAGTGCAGAGCTCACAGGGCCATACTTTCGGGGCCTCTCCCTGGGTGGTATTTCTCTCTATTATCAAGGCCTGCAACTTGAGGGAGTGTCTGACTCTTCACAGTGAAGGACGGTCCTGAGGCCTTCATGGTGAGGGACAGTCCTCAGGCCTTCAGAAAGGATGGTCCTAGGGCAGTCCTGGTGAAGGACAGTCTGGGGGCCTTCCTGGTGAGGGGGTCCTAGGGCCTTCCTGGTTATGGGGGTCCCTGGGAGCTACTGCTGATCTTCAACGGCAGTGCCCTTTCCCAGGCCCCATGACACTGAGCAGAAATGTAACGCACCTGTGAAATCTTTGAATTAGCTCTTTGTTTCCCTTTGTATTTTGTCTCTTCCCCTTGGTTCTAGTTCTTTGACCAAAGCTGTGGCTCGAAGGCAGTGCGGTGGAAATCCTTGCCGAGAGCCAACAGGAAAATAAGCAGAGCACCCTTGACAAGGGGCAACACAGTTTAATGGCACTAGTGTACCCAGCTGAGCTCATGCTCCAAACACTGGACCCTGACAAAGGCAAGAGCTTTGCTGTTCAGAAAAGCTGATGGGGACAGAGCATTGGCAGGCAGCTGTCAGGATGGTGCAGACACAAATTCCCCAGCAAAGCAGGGCCTGGACCACCTCAAGAACACAAGCACGTTGGGAGCATGTGCTGGGTTACCATAGTTCCGGAGCGAGACTAGGATCATCTCAAGGACAGCCAAAAGCACTCATGGTTACGCCATGTCATCCGGACTCTCAGTGTGGCCTGTGTGAAATGTGGGCAAGAGTCTCTTGCCCTCATCCAGAGAGTGCCAGAGTCCTGGGTGCCAGCCTTGGCCCCACTCTGTAAGCCCAGTGGATGCCAGTAACAGCAGTGTTTGTTGGTCGGATGGCCACGCATGCCAGTGCCAACTCTTTACTTCAGAGGCTCAGACCAAAGCTCTGCTTCATCTTCCAAACAGCAGCTCATTATCTCTGAGGATTTCTGGTTTGTTCTTTGCTGCTGCTACATATAACACTGGCACAAGAAAATACCCTGATGATCTGCTCCCGAAATGTTGCTGGTTGTGCGAATGCATGAAAGCAAATCAGGCATGGGGCTGAAGAACACACATGCAGCAGATCCAGTTCAGGCCCTGCACCTCACAGTTCCCCGAGCACTGCCGAGACCACGGTCTGCTGGCCCAGAAAGACACCGGCACCGCAGGGTCATTACAGCAGTGCACTTTCGGGCTCTTGCACGAACTGCCACCTGGCTGGCCAAGAGTCCCCAGCAAAAGGCGTATATCTCCAGAGGAGGAGTCAAAACATAACCATGAAAAATCTTAATCAGAGGTTATGTTTGAAGGGGTGGATGTGCAGGGGGAAGGTGGCCTCCACCAGTGGCAAAAGGATCTGACTACTGTGACCTCGGCCTTGGGAGCCGAGATGTGGGATTTTCACCCGTGTAAGAATTTAGTTCAGATTTTAGTCGGTGAGTCTGTCATCTGCGTGATTTTACACCGAGACTATGATGAAATAAAAGGGATAATGATTGTATTTTTTGCCTCCACCTGTAATAAAGATAATGGTAATTATATTCTGAAAATATTTTATATCAAGCAAAATGGGGTTATCGGTTAATTATATCATTGTCATGTGTCACTGCTTGTTTTCTAAAGTAGTGATGGATCAGCGTGTAAAATTTGACATAAATTTAAATCAAAACAAAATGTTGTTGAAATAAATCATGCCACTTTTCCTAAACCCTAAGTAGAAGGGTTTTATTTTAAGTGGTGTATTCGTTTTGGAATGCTAAACCATTCTAACGGAGAGATGAGCCTTATGTCTCTTGAATTGATCTATGATCAACAACATCTTGAGAGATGATAGATTTTGCTCTAGATATTTATAAGTCACTCCTTCACAGGGTCACCAGAGGTACTCCGAGAGCCACAGGAGGTCGGGGGTAGGAACCCCTTCACAGGGTCTCCAGAGGTACTCCGAGAACCACAGGAGGTCGGGGGAGGAACCCCTTCACAGGGTCTCCAGAGGTACTCCGAGAACCACAGGAGGTCGGGGAGGAACCCCTTCAAATGCAGTGATCCAGGGCTTTGAGCTTTTTCTGGTCCTGGGAAGCTGTAGTGGGTTTTTAAAAAAAATTTATTATACCACTGTGAGATTACCCGCATGGCAGAGCCTGGCAAGCTACCCGTGTCGTATTTGATATGCCAAATACCAGTAACAATTTTAGGCCTCATTCCCATGACCTCACTATTACAATGTTATTTAATTTCATGTCAAAAATGACTTGATGAAATGGTTTTAGGCTCTTTATGTTCCTGGAGCAAACAGGTGCCCTTGGGCTCTACTTGCATGAGACAGGACATATGGAGATGTTACTGGTGCCCGCTCAAGCAATTTGATGATAAAAGGGAAGACAGTGATACAGTGACACAGTGATTTATAAGTCCTGTTATATGCTCTATTACAGATTCCACATAGATAAAATGTATATTTAATTTCTACAGTACATTCACATTTTAAGTAATAAAAAGATTATAGAATTATAATCTTAAGTATCTTTTTGTTCATATTTTTAACTGAACAAAAATCTATGAGCAAACAGGAAAAATTTTTTTAAATTTAAAATTTTTGACTGTATCACTGTATCACTGTCTTCCCGTTCATCAATTTGCTCGAGCGGGCACCAGGAACATCTTCATATGTGATGTCTTATGCTAGTAGAGCCCAAATGCATCTGCTTGCTCCAGGAACATAAAGAGCCTAAAACCATTTCATGAGGTCATTTTTGACATGAAATTAAATAACATTGTAATAGTGAGTTTTTCCATTCTAAGTTCATCAAATGGCCAAAGTGTTTTCAGCGCAGTCATTAGAAAAGACAGTGTCAGAGACAGAGAGAGAGAATGTGTAGGATGATGAGTAAGTGCCACAAAGCCAGGCCTCCTGACACTAGCACCTTCTCACAGAGCTGTGCTGAGCCAGGGACGGTCACTGAGCACAGGCCCACGCTGCCCATTGCTACTCACCAAGGACCACAGGAGTCCAACATTTCAATAAGCAAATTTTCTTCTCATCAAACATTCAGATATAACAACCGAAACTGTTCAGCTAGCCTATAAATTATTTACATATGAGGAAGCTACTCTAAAAAAAATCTGTTCCTACCAAATGGGCGCTGACGTTTTTCTCCTTTGCTTTTTCTGACAGGTTTTGAAAATCAGAATGGAGGGATGATAAATATACATTTCCCACAAAACATTCCCGAATAGGATTACGCAAGTGATTTTCAGGCTCCTCTGATTGTGCCCAGGTTTTTTTTCAGACGTGAACTCCATTTACTCTGATGATCAACACAACGTGAAGCCACCCCTCAGAGTCCACAGCTCTCTCCCAGGCATGGGCGTGTGCCATGCCGCACGCATGTACGTCTGGTCCTCCTGTGTGTGGCCAGCACTGTCCCTCCACCCCGAGCGTCGCTCCAAGCCCCAGAGCACGACCCTCTCCGTCCCCATGCTCCTTGCAGGCTGGGAATGGCAGATTCCTCACTCGGAGAAGTGGGAAGGTGAGGTGCAAGCAGGACAACGCTGAGAGATGACTCAGCTGCAGACTGGGAGAGGCTTGGAATCACTCAGTGTCTTTGAAGTCAGAGTTTGTTTTCAATATCTCTGCATGTGTCTAAGGTTCAAATGAGGGACAGAAGTGCTGAGACATTTCCCTGTCAGAGGTTGCCTGTGGGTTCCCAGCCCTGCCTCTGACTGATGCTCCCTCTCAGGAGGTGCCTGCCTCCACCCCTGCCTCTGTCTCCAGGGAATCTCAGACAGTTCGGTAGCACACGCCATGGTCTTGGATACTGAGCAAGTTGACTTTAAAATCTTTTTAAAATTCCGATTCTCTGATGTGACAGGACTTAAGTCTCTGATCTGAGACTCTGGTACTTCACAGTCACTGTCTCCTGAGGCGCACTGACTCGTCAAGTCTGGGCTTCACTTAAGCAATTTTTGGGGTGTGCACTTCTTGGCAGTGCTCAGGGCTTATTCATGGCTCTGTGCTCAGGGTCCATCCTGGTGGGCTCAGGGGGACACTGTGGGGTGCCAGAGATCATCTCTGGGCTGACCTGTGTAAAGCAGACAAGAGGCCCTGACAGTGTCTCCACTCCCTACCCTCAGGGGGTCGTGTGAGGGTCCTGGTCCCTCCCTCAGGGGTCTGGGTGGGGACCTGTCCCTCTCAGCTCACTCTGCTTCTGGCCTCCATGCTGCAGCTCCGAGTCCTCTGCTAACAGCTCGGCAGCCCCACTGTGACTTCACACTTCTGTCCTTCCTTCTCTTAGTAGCTGACATTCACTAGAGAACTTTTTGCTCCAGGCTTCATTATTTCCCCTTGTGTATCTAGTCCTGCTTATACTAGACTAGGCTGCAAAGTTTAAGAAGAGAACTCCCAGAACGACCACCAACTGGGAACTCTTTGGCACCACTGAACCAACATGGGAAGATACCATCATTGATGACATCGATGAAGAATACAACCAACTGGTTCAGCACCTCCATGATTGTGCAAAGAATGCGGAGAGAAAAAAAAAACCACAAAAAGGACACCTGTCTTTAAAAACTCTCGAGCTCATTTGCCAACGTGGCAAGGCACGAGCCTCAGGTGAACAAATGATAACATCCAAGCTTGCAAAGCAGTGCAGAGAAGCAATAAAGGAAGACCTCAAAGACAAAAGAGCAGAAATACTGGAAGATGCAGCAGAAGCCGGGAAAAGCATTCGCAATGCCTGTCTATCCTTCACTAACTATAAGACCAAGACGACTGCCCTCCAATGCCCTGATGGATCTATCACATCTTCCAGAAAGGCATTGGAGAAGATTATTCATGACTTCTATTCAGATCTCTTTGATAGCCAGGTCCACCTGCTCACATACCAAATTCCGCAGGATGGATATGACATCCCCAACGTTCTCCCTTCTGAAATCCAGCATGCCATTTCATCAGTAAAGAAGGGAACAGCACCAGGCCCAGACAAAGTCAGACCCGAACACCTGAAGAATCTGCCTTCAGTACTCATCAATACACTGGATCAGCTCTTCACACGCTACACCTGTCCGAATGCAAGGTGCCCTCCCAATGGAAAACCAGCAGGACAGTTCTACTGTTCAAGAAGGTAGACACTCACGACATCGGCAACTATTGCCCCATCTGCCTGTTGTCTGTCATGTACAAGCTGTTCACTCGAGTCATCCTAAACAGGACTTGGAGGACATTAGATGAAGGGCAACCATGCAAGCAAGCTGGCTTCCAGAAAGGATTCAGCACAATCGACCATATCCACATGGTAACCAAGCTCATTGAGGTTTGTAGGAAGTATAAGATGCCACTCTGTCTCACATTCATTGATTTAAAGAAAGCCTTTGATTCTGTGAAGACTGAGCCGTCATTGAAGCCCTAGCCAAACAGGGCGTTCAAACCCAATACATCAAGATCCTTCATGAGCTGTATTACGGATTCACCACCAGGATCTCACCGTTCTACAAGGGAAGTGATCATTGATGTCAAAAGAGGGGTTCAACAGCGTGACACCATTTCACCAAAACTCTTCAGCGCCACCCTTGAGAACATCATGAGACAATTAGAATGGGAAGGAATGGGAGTGAAGATAGACTGTCAGCAACTACACCACCTCCATTTCGCTTATGACATCGTTCTAATAACACCAAACATTAGTCAAGTGGCACAAATGATGGCTGACTTTTACCAAGAATGTGGAAAGATAGGTCTACAGCTGAATCTCAGCAAAACTATGTTTATGAAAATTGAACTAGTTCCAGAGGCCCCATTCATTCTCAATGGAACAAACATCTCTGAATGCAGCAGTTATGTGTACCTAAGTTGAGAAGTCAACATGATGAACGGCCTAAAACCTGAGTTGCACAGGAGGAAGAGAGCTGCATGGAATGCCGTCAAAAGCATCAAAGAAATAACTAAAAGAACCTCTGGCTCCGGGCACATCTCTTCAACTCCGCTGTTCTCCCTGCATTAACATATGCCTCAGAGACCTGGGCCCTAAGAAAGCAGGATGAGAATTCTGTTCAGGTCTCCCAAAGAGGAATCGAAAGAGCTATGCTTGGAATTTCACGCCTCACTCAAGCGAAAGAAGGAATTTGGAGCTCTGACCTCCATCTTTCGCTGTTCCAGAGTCAGGGATGCTGTCTCGTTTGCCAAGGCATCAAAATCAGATGGGCTGGACATGTAATGTGATTTGGAGATGACCGCTGGACTAGAACCGTTACCAACTGGATCCCACGGGATATCAAAAGATCACATGGCCGCCCACCTACAAGCTGGTCAGACTTCTTCATCAAGACCCTGAATGAATGGATTGAGGCTCTTTGTATTTCTGAAGCAACCAGATGCCATTGGGCTACACTGGCACATGATAGGGTCAAATGGAAATATTACTGGTGCCTGCTCGAGCAAATCGACGAATAATGGGATGTCAAGTGATCAAATGATCAAATGAGTATCTAGTCCTGCTTATACCATAGATGACAGTTGTCACTGGGGCTATGGTGCTGGTGGCGGGGACTCTTGTCCGGGGCTGGGCAGTGTCAGTGCCGACCCCCTAAACTGTCCGCTGCAGGCACCCAGGCTTTGTCCTGCCCCTGGTGGTGTGTGTGGCTCTGCTGCTCATGGTCTTTCTCAGCAGTGGCTTTGAAACCAGGCTCCGTGTTTCCCTTCAGTTTTCATGGCACAGAGACCTGGGGCAGCAGTTCCTGCCCCCAGACCTGGAGCAGGAACTGCTGCCCCCAGACCTGGAGCAGGAACTGCTGTCCCGAGACCTGGAGCTGGAGCTGCTGCCCCGAGACCTGGAGCAGGAACTGCTGCCCCCAGACCTGGAGCTGGAGCTGCTGCCCCAAGACCTGGAGCTAGAAGCTGCTGCCCCAAGTCCTGGAGCAAGAACTGCAGCCCCAAGACCTGAAGCTGGAGCTGCTGCCCCGAGCCCTGGAGCAGGAACTGCTGCCTCCAGACCTGGAGCAGGAACAACTGCCCCCAGATCTGGAGCTGGAAACTGCCTGCCCAGAGACCTGGAGCAGGAACTGCTGCCCCCAAGACATGGAGCAGAAACTGCTGCCCTGAGACCTGGAGCAGGAACTGCTGCCCCAAGACCTGGAGCAGGAACTGCTGCCCCCAGACCTGGAGCAGGAGCTGCTGCCCCAGACCTGGAGCAGGGAGCTGCTGCCCCCAGAGCTGCTGAGTCCTCTGGGGCCAGCGTTGATTCTGTTTCCATCCGAATGCTCCGGAAAGTGCTCTCACAGCAGGGTCCCCGCTCCCATCCAACAGGACTTATCTGGCTTTATCCACTTCTGCATTCATAGCTTCCTTCTCCAGCAGCGAGAAAGCAGCTTCCTGTCATTTCCCGGCTGTATCTGTTGGCTCCCCCCAGCAGACCCCAAGAACTGGCACCCTCATACACGAGCAGCCTGAGCCAAGCCCCTGCGTGCCCAAACCTGTGTCTTATGGCTCTCAGGGATGACAAAGAGCAGGAGGGACAGGGGCACACTTTGGTTTACAAAACAACCGTGTGCTCTATTTCCGTTGTGCAAACAGAAAGAACCTAGGGGCAGAACCTTGTTGGCAGCTAATCTGGCCCACAGACATTTCTTAGCAAAGGATTAGCAGCCAGTAATTCCATTTTTGCCTTGTAGCTCAGTAAGGAGCTTTACTGGGAGGGCGGCGGCTAATGTGAAGACAAAACCCCCTCATTGTCCCCAGAGTTCCTCAAAGGCTTAAAAGTACACTTAGTGGGGGGGGAGCAGCATAAACCAGGCCCTGGGCCCTGCCAGTCTCTGCTCTGGGCTCCCTAACAATCTGGCCCTGTAGTTGCCCCACTGGTTTCAATAATGCCTTGAGCATGGAAAAAGCCCCTCAGCGCAAAGTTAGCTTTGCTTGCTCTGCTTTGGAGGGGGACAGGTCACTTGCACATAGCAGGGTCAGCCTGGAAATCGGCGTGGAGATGCGGCTGGGGTGTGTGGTGGCAGCCGAGTGAGTGAGGAGGGCGACCATGACGGACCTGGGCAGTCGACTGACCCCGTGAGGAGAGTCGGAGCCATCTGCCCCATTGCTCAGGCCCCTCCAGTGTTCAGATGAGGCCATGTTTAGGGATCGGGTGGTTCCAGGGCGCGTGGGCCCAAGAGAGAAGAGAACCGCACTTCCTCAAGCAAATGAAGGCCTGTGGTGGGCCTTTCATCTTCAGAGAGGCTCCTTTGAAAGCAACTCCTGAGGAGAAACAGCTGTGCCCGGTAATTACGGATTCAGTGCTGGGACGAGGATTTCTCTGTCCTGGGGCACAGAAATGCAAGAGGAGGTGTTGGCTTCTGGCTGGAGAACTGTTCTTTCAGGCTGCCAGAGCTCAGGGAAGGTGTGGGACAGGCCCACACTCGGGCCTCACGGGCTCAAAGCCTCACCTGCCCTTCCAGATAACCCTTCCAGAGTGTGGAGCAGGGTCCTGGGGCCTTGGGGAAAGTGTCCCTCGTGGAATGTCCATCATGACCCGTGGAGAGTGTCCACCAGCACAGGGGGCTCCTGTTGGAGGACAGGTTTAGCTATTCTGGGAGTTTTGTTGTTTTGCCCACTCCCAGCTTAATCTATTCAAGTCAAGTTTCATTCTAATGAGACCTCTCTTCTATGTAAACACTGCTAGAGGGTGTGGCAGTTACAGAAATCACCTTGATTGAATAACTTCTGAATTATACATTTACTAAGACTTCTATGTTTTCTAGATTGGGCATAGCTCCTCTTTATACCCACTGCACCCAATGTGGGACAGTTAGAATTTACCAGGAGACTACCACCCTGGCTACGTTGAGACTATAGGAAGACTATAGGAAGGATCATACTAGTTTTCTCTAAGCAGGTGAGTGTGACCCTTTCAGTACACAAGAACAAGATACTCAGAATCACCCTGGTGCAGATAATAATAAGAAGGACCTTGTGAGTACCATCTAGATTACATGAAGCTCATGAAGTTAAGATGTATTACTTTATACCAGCCCCTCTCTCCAGTGTTTTACATAAGAGATAATCTTAGTAGAAAGGATTAGACCTTGGCATAACCTTTGTTTATACCTGCAATAGGGTGTGGCACTACACTCTGTTTAGAGTTCTTTGTTGACATGAACCTCCCAATTGGATTACTTTGGTGTATATAAGGGGCTGACTTGAGGCCCCTTCACTTTTACCTTTTGGCCTTCTAGCTTTCGGCTTTTGGTTCCTGTGGCTTTTGGCTCCTCGGCCTTTTGCTTTTGGCTTTTTGGCTTTTTGCTCTTCGGCCTTTTGCTCCTTCTTCTGGGTAGGACTCAGCTCGGGTGAGATCCTCTCTCTTTAGTGGGAGACTTAGGCTCTTTTGTATGGCCTAAGTTCGGACCAGAGCTAAAGTTTGTTCATTATATTGGATTGCTGTGGAAGAGCTTTTGTACTATTAAAAAGCCTTTTTGGAACTGCACCGGACTCGTGAGTTTGCATCTGTTCTCCCGTGCCTCCCGGAGGTAGAAGAGAACTTCAGTCCTGACACTGTCGGGGACCCCGCGGCGTTCCCGACAGGCTCTGATGGCTCCTTCAGGTACCCGCCCATTTCTCCCAGTGGCCCTGGAAAACAGGCCAAGGGTTCACGAGAAAACTGGGTCATTTTCAGAGGAGTTGCTTTGAAAGCTGATTTAAAAAGTGTACATGAATGATAAAATACTAGAAAAACAGGCAAGCCAAGAATTGTAATAATTAAGGAGGATTTTTCTAAATGTATATTAGCAAAAACAGCTTGATGGCTTGGGTCCAACGTGCAGAACACACCCATGTGAGTAGGCAAGAACTCACCGCCCCTAGGACTCCCTAGAAGCTCCTTTTGATCTGCCTCATGCAGGAATGTGTGGGGGGGAGGGTGTGAGTGTGTGCATAAATGTGGGGGGTTGTGTGAGTGTGTGTGGTATGTGTGTGTATGTGAAGGTATGGATGAGTGTGTGTCCGAGTGTGCCGAGACATAGTGGACTGCCTGAGTATGAGTGTGTGTATACATGTGAGCAGTATAGGTGTGTGAATATCAGTAGGCATACATGTGGGGACTATGTGAGTGTGGAGTAGTGTGTGTATCTCATTGTTGAGCATATGTCTGCATGCACATATATGTATACTGATACAGTGAGCGTATATGCTTGTTTATGTGAGCTAGTGTGTATAGATGGATGTGTGAGTATTGTGTGTATAAATATGTGTGAATATGTGTATTTGTGTGGATCTGCTTATGGAGGCATATATCACTGTCTTCCCGTTCATCATTGATTTGCTGGAGCAGGCACCAGTAAAATCTCCATATGTCCTATCTCATACAAGTAGAGCCCAAGGGCACAGCTTGCTCCAAAAATAAAAAGCCTCAAACCATTCCATCAGGTCATGGGAATGAGGTCTAAGATTGTTACTGGTATTTGGCATATCAAATACAACACGGGTAGCTTGCCAGGCTCTGCCATGCGGGTAGCATACTCTTATAGTAATCTCTAAATCATGCATTTATTGATGAACTGTGTGGCCGCTTGCAGCTATGTGAGCCGGGCTGTGATAGGACTGTCTGCTGGGTGGAGTTCTGATGAGAGGGAAGTCCGGATGTTGAAAATGGAGGCCCTCATGGGGGTGGGGGATCATCTGGCTTGTTGTGAGGCTCTGCTGGGGTGGCGGGCCACGGCTAGAACCCGCCATCCTCTCGGGTGCCTCATGAGCGGCTGGGCACAGGGAGAATGAGTCGCAGCTCTGCGCCATGTCTGTGAGTCTCTGGATCAGCATACCTGGGCCGGATTTAAAAAGACTGCTGTAGGGTGGATCTCGATGAGCCGGGTTGTGATAGGGCGGTTTGCTGGGAGGAGTTCTGATGAGAGGGAAGTCCGGATGTGGAAAATGGTGGCCCTCATGGAGTGTGGGGGGTCATCTGCCTTGTTGCAAGGCTCTGCTGGGGGCATGTATCACTTGATCACTTGAATCCCAGTTATTCATTGATTTGCTCAAGCGGGCGCCAGTAACATTTCCATTGGACCCTATCACGTGCCAATGTAGCCCAATGGCATCTGGCTGATTCAGGAATATGAAGACCCTCAAACCATTCCTTCAGGGTCTTGACAAGGAAGTCTGACCATCTTGTAGGTGGGCAGCCATGTGATCTTTTGACATCCCGTGGGATCCAGTCGGTAACGGCTCTATTCCAGCGGTTGTCTCCAAATCGCATTACATGTCCAGCCCATCTGATTTTCGATGCCTTGGCAAACGAGACAGCATCCCTGATTCTGGAATAGCGACGGAGGTCAGAACTCCGGATTCCTTCTCCACTTGAGTGAGGCATGATTTTCCAAGTATAGCTCTTTCGATTCCTCTCAGGGAGACCCGAATAGCATTCTCATCCTGCTTTCATAGGGCCAAGGTCTCTGAGGCGTATGTTAATGCAGGGAGAACAGTGGAGTCAAAGAGATGTGCCTGGAGCCGGAGGTTCTTTTGTCCTTTTAGCTATTTCTTCAATGCCTTTGAAGGCATTCCATGCTGCTCTCTTCCTTCTGCGCAGCTCAGGTTTTAGGTCGTTCATCATGTTGATTTCTTGACCTAGGTACACACAACTGCTGCATTCAAAGATGTTTGTTCCATTGAGAGTGAATGGGGCCTCTGGAACTAGTTCATTTTTCATAAATATGGTTTTATTTAGATTCAGCTGTAGACCTATCTTTCCACATTCTCGGTCAAAGTCAGCCAGCATTTGTGCCGCTTGGCTAATGTTTGGTGTTATTAGAACAATGTCATCAGCGAAGCGGAGGTGGTGTAGTTGCCGACCATCTATCTTCACTCCCATTCCTTCCCATTCTAATTGTCACATGATGTTCTCGAGGGTGGCGCTGAAGAGTTTTGGTGAAATGGTATCACCCTGTCGAACCCCTCTTTTGACATCAATGATCACTTCTTTGTAGAATGGTGAGATCCTGGTGGTGAATCCGTAATACAGCTCACAAAGGATCTTGATGTATTGGGTTTGAACACCCTGTTTGACTAGGGCTTCGATGACTCCTTCAGTCTCCACAGAATCAAAGGCTTTCTGTAAATCAATGAACGTGAGACAGAGCGGCATCTTGTACTCCCTACAAACCTCAATGAGCTTGGTTACTCTGTGGATATGGTCAATTGTGCTGAATCCTTTCTGGAAGCCTGCTTGCTCGCATGGTTGTCCTTCATCTAGTGTTCTGCTAATCCTGTTCAGGATGACTCGTGTAAACAGCTTGTAGATGACAGACAACAGGCAGATGGGGCGATAGTTGCCGATGTCGTGAATGTCTCCCTTCTTGAACAGTTGAACTGTCCTGCTGGTTTTCCATTGGGAGGGCACCTTGCATTCGGACAGGTAGCGTGTGAAGAGCCGAGCTAGTGTATTGATGAGTACAGATGGCAGATTCTTCAGGTGTTGGGGTCTAACTTTGTCTGGGCCTGGTGCTGTTCCCTTCTTTACCGACAAGACGGCATGTCGGATTTCAGAAGGGAGAATGTTGGGAATGACATATCCATCCTGTGGAATTTGGTATATGGGCAGGTGGATGTGGCTATGAAAGAGATTTGAGTAGAAGTCATGGATAATCTTCTCCATTGCCTTTCTGGAAGATGTGATAGATCCATCAGGGCTCGGAGGGCAGTCATCTTGGTCTTTTAGTTGGCGAAGGATAGGCGGGCAGTGCAAATGCTTTTCCCTGCTTCTGTTGCATCTTCCAGTATTTCTGCTCTTCTGTCTTTGAGGTCTTCTTTTATCGCTTCTCTGCACTGTTTAGCAAGCTTGGACGTTAGCATTTGGTCTCCTTAGGCTCGCGCCTTGCCATGTTGGCGAATGAGCTCAAGAGTTTCAGAAGACAAGCGCCCTTTTGTGTCTTTCTCTCTCTTGGCATTCTTCGCACAATCATGGAGGTGCTGAACCAGTTGGTTGTATTCTTCATCGATGTTGTCAATGATGGTATCTTCCCATGTTGCTGCAATGGTGCCAAAAAGTTCCCGTTGGTGGTCGTTCTGGGAGTTCTCTTCTTAAACTTTGCAGCCTTTCTCCCCGTTGTGGGAAGTACAATTTTGCACGAAGGAGACGGTGGTCCGATCCTGTTTGGAATTTGGGGATGACAGCAACATTGGTCAGACAAAACCATCAATTGAAGATGATGTGGTAAATTTCATTATGGAACTGTCTGCCAGGAGATTCCCATGTCCAACGTTTCGCTTCAGCCTTCTGGATTTGTGAGTTCCCATGAATGGTCTTGGTGGACATGATGAACTCAGATAGTCTCTCACCTTGTTCATTCCATTCTAGGCCATGGGTCCCGATGTGGAGTTCTTCAGCTGATCTTCTCGGTCCTTCTTGGCATTAAAATCACCGACTATGATCTTGTAGAAGGTGTGATCTTTTTTTATGAAACTCCTCCAGTTCCATGTAGAATTTCTCAATTTCATCTCCTTTGTATGTGGATGTTGGTGCATATACAATGAAGATAGAAATTTCTGGCAGTGGGCCACATCTCCTCAAGTGTAATCGTCCTATCCGATTTGTTAGGGATTCAAATGAATCAATGTTGACGGCCATGTTCGTGTTGAATATGACACCAACGCTACCGATGCCTCTTTTTGTTGCATGTTCCAAGGAACAATTCTTCTCCAGTGTCAAATACGGCATGATGCAACTGATGCCTCCTTGTCTCAGTCAGACCAATGATGTCGCACTTGATCTTTTGTGCTTGCACCATCAGATCCTCAATATATGCTTCTGATGCCAGCGCACGTGCATTGAAGTTACAGTCTTTTTAGTCCTTCTTCATTTTGGCAGCCTAGGATGGCAGTGAAATTTTATCAGGCACTTCTTGTTCGCCTTTCTTACTGCTGCTGTATTAAGGGCTCTTTCGGGGTCAGGAAAATAAACATTTCTGTTACTGGTTTTGGCATATCGAACACGCATCAGACAGTTTTCCAGGCTCTGCCGTGCGGGTGCTATATTCTCATTATTTTGTGGGGTTTTCTCAGAGGGGTGGGTAGAATAATGATGGTAATTTTGAGGTAAATCACATGCCGCAAGCAGCACCCGCTTGCAACGGGGAAAGCTGGTTTCTGTATATTACGTGAATGTATGTCTCAAACCTTTATATTAGGTCATATAATTATATAGTAATATAATTGTTACTGGAATTTGGCATATCAAATACAACATGAGAAGCTTGCCAGGCTTGCTGAGCGGGAGGTAAACTCTTTTAAACACCTCCAAATAAAGCATTTATTGATGAACCGCGCGGCCAAGCGGCCGCGCGCAAGCTGGGCTGTGATGGGCTGGTCTGCTGGGTGGAGTTCTGACGAGAGGGAAGTCCAAATGTGGAAAATGGTGGCCTCCGTGGAGTGAGGGGGGTGATCTGGCTTGTTGTTAGGCTCTGCTGAGGGTAATATAATGGTTTGAGGTTCTTTATGTTCCTGTAGCAAGCCGATGCCCCTGACTCTACTGGCATGAAACAGGACATATGGAGATATTACTGGTTCCCGCTCTAGCAAATAGATGATCAACGGGAAGATCGTGATCGTGATTGTGATGTGAATGTGTATAATGTGCATGTATGTTCATATGTCTTTAAATGTGTGAATATGCATGTCCATGAGTGTAAACATGAACATGCATGTGTGTATATGTCAGTGAATGCATGTGTGCATATGTGTTTGTGTTTGTCTACATGTGCGTTGTGTATCTGCATATATGTGTGTGGGTAAGTATGACATGGGGCAGAGCTGCTACTGGCTCTCCCTGTGACCAGCCGCTCATGAGCTGCCCGGGAGGGATGGTGGGTTCTAGCCCTGGCCCACCATCCCAGCAGAGCCTCGCAATAAGCCAGACGACCCCCCACTTCATGAGGGCCTCCATTTTCCACATCCGGACTTCTCTCTCATCAGACCTCCACCCAGCAGACCAGCCTATCAGCGCCCGGCTCGCACGGCCGCTTGCGGCCGCCGGGGTTCATCAATAAATGCTGGACTTAGAGATGCCTACAAGAGTATGCTACCTGCACAGCAGAGCCTGGCAAGCTACCCGTGTTGTATTTGATATATATATGCCAAATACCAGTAACAATTATAGACCTCATTCCGGAATGGATTGAGGCTCTTTATGTTCCTGGAGCAAGCAGATGCCTTGGGCTCTACTAGCATGAGACAGGACATATGGAGATGTTACTGGGGCCTGCTCGAGCAAATCGATGATGAACGGGAAGTCAGTGATACAGTGACAGTGAAGTATGAGAGTAAATGAATTCACATGTGTATATGTATGTTTGTTGGATGACAAGCTTAGCTAGTTTAGGAGCTTTGCTGTTTTGCTCACTCACAGCTTAATCTACTTAATGTACTTAAGCCAAGGTTTATTCTAAGGAGATCTCTCTTCTATGTAAACACTGATAGAGGGCGTGGCAGTTACAGAAATCATCTTGACTCTTAATATATTCTGACTTACTATACATCTACTAAGACTTCTGTGTATCTAGATTGGGCACAACTCCTCTTTATACACACGGCACCCAGCATGGGACAATTAGAATTTACCAGGAGACTACCACCCTGGCTATCTTGAGACTACAGGAAGATTATAGGATGGATCATACTAGTTTGCTCTCAAGCAGGGGAGTGTGACCCTTTCAGTATATGGAGAACAAGATACTCAGAATCACTCTGGTGCAGATGACAAATAAGAAGGACCTTGTGGGTACCATCTAGATTACATGAAACTCATGAAATTAAGATTTATTACTTTATACCAGCTCTCTCTGTCCCATGCTTTACATAAGAGATAATCTTCATAGAAGGGTTTAGTCCTTGGCATAACCTTTGTTTATACCTGTAATAGGGTGTGGCACTGCCTTTCTACAATCTGTTTAGAGTTCTTTGTTGACACAACCCTCCCTGTCACAGATAGGATGACTTTGGTGTATATAAGGGGACTGACTTGAGGCCCCTTCACCTTTTTTCCTTTCATTTTGGATAGGACTCCTCTCGGTGAGATCCTCTCTCTTTGGTGGGAGACTTAGGCTCTCTTGTATGGTCTAAGATCAGACCAGAGCTAGAGTTCTTTCATTATATTGGATTGCTGTGGAAGAGCTTTTGTACTGTTAAAAGCCTTTTTGGAACTGCTCCGGACTCATGAGTTTTCATCCTTTCCCCGGCGTCCTCAGATGTAGAAGAGAACTTCTGTCCCAACACTGTCGGGCGACCCCAGCAGCACCCCCAACATATGTTAACATGTATAAGTGTGGACATAGGTATGAATGTGAATTATGTACACGACTGTGTATATGGCTATATGTGTGTGCCTACATACACACATATGTGGTACCTACATACACATATATGTGGTATATGTCCACATATATTTAGGTATGTGAATATATGTGGACATATATTCACATACCTGAATGTAGGTATGTAAATGTGTGTGCTTATGAGTAGATGTACATTCATGTACATCATGTACATTAAAGTATGAATGCAAGTGTGGTGTGTGCACATGTATGTATGTACAAGCATGTAACTGTGAGCATTATGTGTATACCTGTATGTACTTGTGTGTAACTATGTGTGTACATGTGCCTGTGTGTGTACTGTGCATGTGAACCCTGTGTATCGGTAACTGTGTACATGTGTGTGCATCCACGTGAAACCTGTGTGTAAGTGTGTGGCTGGCACACGCTGGTGTCTCCGGGCAGACGGCCAGTCTTTGTGGGTCCATCTGTGCTTCCTGGAAGTCCGTGTCTCCTTGGTGTGGCCTTCACTGCCACCAGCTGAGCGTTGGATATCCATTGTCGTCCCACTCACAGCAGCTCAGCCTGGCAGTGCCCACAGCACCTGAACCCTGACACTCCCTTTACAGAAACACGAAGCCTCCTTCCCCGCTCCCATCCCCACGGCCCTTCTGGACCCCTCATGCTCTCACCAAGTCCGTCCTTACCCCAGTGCCCTGCACCCCCCTCACGTGTCACACATGCCCCCTCAATGTCGCCCACAGTAACACTGTGGTCCAGTGACACTCTCTCCACCTGGCCTGGACAGGGACCTGGCTGACCCTGTGCCACCCTGTCCTCCTGGCCTGATGTGGCAACTTGTGGCCTAGCTGTGGCTGATAGCATCCACACCTGACAACCAGCTGGAGGTAGTGGCCAGCCTGGGCCTCCTGTGACGCTTCTCCTGCTCACAAGGTACCAGCACAGCACCAAGCTTTACCCCAGGAGGGGTTGTGGGTGTCAGAGTTGCTCAAGTCCTCAGCTACTGGGCCTGTAGATGTTGGGGTGCAGGACCACCTCTCAAAAAGCCTGGGTGGGGAGGATTTCCCAAGGTGTCCCCCAACAAAGCTGAGGCGACCATGGGAACAGGAATACCAGTGGGTTCCTTAAGTATCTTCCATGTATCAGGGCTCGTTGTGGAGGGACCCCAAATGTGCCATTGTGCCAAGTGAAGGGGGACAGGAGTCCTGTTGATGTTGGTGGGCCCCCAGGTGGCTTATGTGCAGTGCGGAGGAGAGAGACGGTCACTTTCCCCTATTCATCTCTGCCTCCTTGGGACCCTCCATGAAGGCTTGGACAGGTCTGAGGATGAGCCCCCTCAGGGCACGAGCCAGAGCCCTGCCAGTCCTACCAGGTGGCCCTCAAGCCACAGGACTTGTTTGCTCTTCCCAACTAGGGACTTGATCCCCACCACCAGAGAGATTTCCCGGGGAGTGGAAACTCAGGCTGGGGTGAGGACTTGGTCTTTGCCGGAGAGGAAAGTCAGTCCTATGCCTTACCCAGGGCTTCCAGGTCCTCCGTCTTCATCACAGAAAAGAATTCAGGAGTGGACCAGCAGTGAAGCAAAAACATTGTTATTTGGAGGCTTTTGAGGAAGGGGAAGGAGGGAGAGAAAGGGAGAGAGAGCAATGCCTTAAGCTTTTCCACAGACAGAGAGAGCCTTGAATGGCCATTAAGGCTGGCTTTTATATGGAATCTTGCAGGTTGCCTGGCCTGGAGTGTTCTTCCAGGAGGTGGTGGTGAGAGTCCACCAGGCATTGTCACAGATGAAGGGCTTTGAAGATGAAGGACTTGAAGACATCTTCAAGTCCCTAAACTCTCTTTCTGCTGAAGTTTTCATCTCTGTAGGGATCCAGCCTCCTGGGATCTATCAGGCCTGAGCCTTAACTCTCCAGCTTCAGGGCTAGTGGATTTATTACCTCTCAGACAGTCCTTGCCAGGGCCCTCTCCATCTATCTTCCTTCACCACTATGAGCTCCAGCAAAGTGCTTCTCCTCTCACTCCCCACTCCCCACCCGTACCCTGACTGGGAATCCTCAGTGGCAAGGGCAGGGACCATCTGTGCCCCTCAAAGGGAAAATGTGCCCTAGGCCAATCCCTTTAAATATTTCTGTTATTCCGGCCTTCCGCTAATCCTCCTTCCAGCCACAAGGTGGGGAGGTGCCCCCTAAAGAGAGAGGGGACCCCAGAGATAAAGCCTGGGGTGTCTGCATGCCCTTCATAGCTTGTGTTTGGGACACTCCAGCCTGGGGTCCGGCTCGGGCTGGAGCACCAGGCAGTCCTGTAGCTTGCTCCTGTGAATTCCAGACGCACAAACAGGGCGTCAGTGCTACATGGTCGCTGCTTACTCCAATATCTGCCTTCTGAGAAGTCAGACTCACCTGACAAAACCCAAACTGTCATTTTCCCTGGTGGTGTCTCCTTGTTTGCCCACCCGGAGGCTGCTGTGGAAACCAGCTTTGTCGGACACTCCCGCTTCCAGGGGCCCTTCACACCCTCTAGCTAAGGTTAGGAAGAAGCTCTACCCGTCCTCTGCAACTGATAAAACCTTGCTCAGAGCCAGAACAAAGGTCTGTGTGAAGCAGACTTTTAAAAAACTTGGTCAGTTTTGATTTTCTCCCACTCCTGAGCCCTGCAACTGTGTGTGTGGGGTTTCCCCTAAGACAGTGTCCCAGCCTTGCATTCCACCAATGCTGCTAGAAGCATGAATCAACCCATCTGGCCTCTGTGGGTGTGAGCTCAGGGACCATGAACTAGCCGAACCCTCCTCTGCCTGTCTCTGACAGACCCTGACTCCAGCAGCAACTCAGGGCAGCAGACTCAAAGCCAGAACCTTAGCAGAGTGACTAGGCGGGGCCCTGGATAGACCCAGACACAGCTCTTGGATTTCCGAGACACACCCGGCTCTCGGAGGACTTTTTGATGAAACTTGTACAAAGGAGTTGAAGAAAATGAAGTAGGCAGGTAAGATAGGACAAAGGCATGGCAATGGAATTCCTGGGGTGTAATAAAACCAACAGTTCCAAGGCTGCAAAAAGCCCATTTTGCAGAAAATAGGAATTAAGGCTTGATGAGGCTTTCTGGGGAGCCAAGAAACCTAGGGAAGGTTGGACCCTTCTCGGATAGGAGCTTTGAAAGGAATTTCAAAGACCATCCGCCAGTCCCAACACTACCCCCCTTGGCAACTGCCCTAGCAAAGGACTTTTACCTAAGTAGAAGCCCCACATGGGGGAAGCTTGAGAAAGACCTATAAAAGCACCTTGAGCAAAGGAAGGGCGTGCAAATGCTACCCGAGCCCATGTGCTGCTTGAGCCTGAAAGAGTTGGCCACCCTATGGGGGTGACTGACTGGGAGCCCCAGAACGCCGCACCTACCAAGGAAAACTCTGAGAGACCGGGTCCTCTGCAAAAGCAAGGGTTTTATTAATAGCGTAGTATACTCGGGCCCATAGCATGACCCCAAGTGGTCAGTGGCTAAGAGCCCCGAACCCTTCCAGGGAGGATCTTTTAAGAGATAGTTCCCGCCGCTACAGAAAAGCCCGCGCATAACCATCCAATAGATTTAAAATATTACATCAAGGTTCATGCGCAGCAGGCAGCCAATCACTTTGTACCAAGTAACCATTTTTCCCACCAATTAGATCATTCTTAATACTTCTTTCTATATTTGGTGCGGCTAGATACACGCGTGGGATCATGGGTCAGCAACGGCTATGCGCACTTGCAGGAATGCAATTCAGGCAATTCAGGCCAGATAGTAGATTCTTGGCGGGGGTCTAATAACCTCTAACAGGAATTTGTTCTGGGCCTTTTGTAGATAACAAAAAGGTTACTTTAAGATGGAAAGGACACTCAGGCCCTAAATTGGTAACTTTCCATGAGTAGGCCTGCCCTGGTTGGGAAAGGGGGTTTCTGCCTTCTTTCAAGCCCAAGTGGCCGAGCACATGTGTCACCCGCATCTCCCCTCTTCAGATGTGTATTTTCATGTTTTTATATCTAATGCTGGGATGTAGGTATTGGGGCTCTCTCCACCTTTGGAGAAGCACACAGCATTCTCATAAGGGCATCTCTCTCTCTCTTTTCTCTCTTCTCTCTCTTTTTCTCTCTTTTTTCT
The DNA here is from genome assembly GCA_021461705.1 of Cryptotis parvus. Classification (NCBI taxonomy): domain Eukaryota; kingdom Metazoa; phylum Chordata; class Mammalia; order Eulipotyphla; family Soricidae; genus Cryptotis; species Cryptotis parvus. The sequence continues at coordinate 89,900 of JAJIBD010025993.1, read as the reverse complement.
CTCCCCTTTCTCCCCCCATCCTAAAATATCTATGATGAAATCTGCTATACTTCACTGCTCACTGAAATTCTTTTCCACAAGGAAGACAGAGAACCAGCAAAAACCCTGGGTAAGGCCTAAAGCAATTCCTCACTCCAACCTGAGTCATGGCTCCTTGAGAAATCTCAGGTGGTGGGGATAAACTCCTGTGCCTAGAAGACCAAGTGGACATGAGGTATGACTTGATGACCACCTTGTGAGCTTGTCACAGACCCTATCAGTCCTGGTTTTCAGTGGGGTGAATCTGGAGAAAGGGACCATCTCTTTCCTTCCCACAACAAAAAGAGAAGTTCCTGGGTTGGGGAGAGGAAGCAAGAGAAGACTTGGGCTACACATGACACTTGTCAGGGTATGCTGGGCACCCCAACAAAATCTGAGAGCATAGCTGGTATCTTGGTTGAACCTCCACTTGTCGGGGTATGCTGGGTGCCCTGAAAAAATCTGGAAGTGGGGTCTAGGGGATCCTCTTCTGCCTCAGGGTATCAGTGCCTGGAAAAAGAGAAAAATGTGAGAATCAAGCAAAGTTTCAAAAGGCTTTACTCACACTTGTTCTGGTATACAATTTAGTAACAGGAAAAGTCCAGAATTTAGGTTTCCAGCTGGCCCTGGCCACGTGTAGGTTTAGAATCCTAGGCCAAGATGGCTACTACACATGCTAAGGTCTAACAGGGAAGAGAACAGAGGAGGAGAGCAGAGGGAGAAGGCGAAAAGCAAAAGGGAAAAAGGCATGGAAGAAAGCATTTATAGCTCTTATGTCTTTTCCATTCAGACCCACCAATGGAAAGCAGTTAGGGTCAACCCCCTCAGGTAACTTCACCCAGGACCTCATTTAGTTTCATTGAAATGTTAATGTTGCCCAGTCAAGGCTGCAGGTCCTTGGTAGATGGGGGAGCCGCATCTGAACTATATCTCAGAATACAAAGGCATGTATCTGTACCAATGGATATTCTACAGCCAGGTATATATTTCTCCAAGGCTTCACAAGATTCTCATCTTTACTTCATAGTTGTTTTGGATATTAGCCTTTAGACTTATTAGAGAGCCATGCTTGATTGCTTGGAAGCAAACAGCATTTTCTTTGGTCTAATTACTTAGAGATCCAGCATGGCCAGGTAAATATACTGGTAATATCCAACTAGTCCCACGATGATTGTAGTAGCATGAGAGAAAATATTTATACCAGCTAACATAGAATACATGGTAAGATATACTGCCACATTCAAACTGCTCTCCTACCCTTCATCTACAAAGTGGTCTGCAGGAGGCAACTCCAGGCAAGATGAATAGGCTCTGGGCAACAGTGTACTGCAACAGACACTAGCAGGGGTCCTCGGGAATCAGCGAAGTAAGAGCAAAGGGTTATTCTGGCTGGCCATCCCAAGATGGATAAGAGCGCGGAAAATTATGGAGAATTTAATAAAGAACAATCTCTGCTGTATACACACACACACACACACACACACACACACACTGTGCAGTGAGATGCAGTTAACTGCTCCATGGCCCAGCAGACAGGAGTATCAGAGAACTCATACCAGTATAGTGGCCACATGCAGTACGAGGTCCAGTGGCCAGGGACTTGGACAGAGGAGCACACAACGGCAGAAGCAGTGAACAGGGTGTGGAGCCAGCAACGGTGTTAAGCATGTTAGCACAGAGCCCAAGGAAATCCAACTGGAAAAATAAAGAGAAAAGAAACTTTAAAATGATGCTGAAAAATCTCCAACCCAGCAAAGACTGAGCTGGGAGAAGCTCAGACAGTCCCAGCAATTCCAGTACAAAGGCTCTATCTCCAGGCTCTTGAGAGTCAAATTACTAAAAGCCAAACAGAAAGAGATCATTTGTCAAACAGCCTAAGGGAAGCACATTCCTGGTGGGGAAACAGCCTCTCTGGGTGCAAATTACAAACCTCAGAGACAATAAAATGACAACAGTGAAACAATGGAAGAAAAAATGTCAACTGCAAATAAAACTATTTGTCAACCTTGGAAGTGGAGGAAACTCCATCAAGCAAAAGCTAAAGGTGCTGCAAAGTCCCTAAAGCACAAATGTCTGTGCAACCCAAAAGTCCTGGGATCTGAACACCCAGATGGCAAGTGTGTCCTTTGCAATGCAGTTGCCCTGCTGCCCCCTGAGCAATCTGTAGGACTGTCCTCCACGGAAATGTCACCAGCAATCAAAGCCCACTGAGCAAAATGTGCCCCAAACAGCCAAGGCAGGTGCACCAGGGTGAGTGCCTCAAACTGCCTTTGCTCCCACAGTGCTGGGCAGGTAAGGGAAAGCCTCCACTCATGCCTGCTGCCAGAACTCAGAGCATTCTGGGATTTCTAGGGGAAATGCAAAGCAAACAAGCTCATGGAAGGGATAAAAATAGCCAAGCTTAGGGATAAATAGAAGAGAATGCAATGTGGGCAGATGTGCTGGCGTTGGCTGCAGAAACCTGCATGATGGAAAGCAATTATTTCATCTGGTTCATTGTTTCTGAGGAGGCTGCTGGGTCCTAGAATTGGTCTCACTGTTGGACACCTGCTGCACCAGGGTTAGCGGAGTCTGTGCCGGGCACCTGCTTTAGCTACCTGGCCTGGCCTGCTTCGAACCATGAGCCAGAGAGGGGCTGCAGCTGTCTGATAAGAGAGGGGACTTTCCAGCACAGAAAACACTAGGTCAGCTGTAGAAGATAGATGGAGATTGAATAATTAATATCTGAAATTATAGAGCAAAAGTAAAAAACTGCAGCAGTAGAAATATGAGAGGCACTTAGATACCTACAACAAAGGTGACTGAATTTTACAATGGAAGAAGGAAGAGAGAATGGGGAAATTGTATGTTGATTGACTGATCACTGTGGAGGGAATCATCTGGGGTAAAAGCATACCAATTTCCATGACAAAATTGGGAAAAGTTAAATAAGAATTAAAAGGGATTGTGGGAACTATAATTGATGCTAATAGAAAGGTAATAACAAGCATAAATTACCTTAAATACCACCACAATTTCAAAAGGCACAAAAATGAAGACCAAAACAGAAAAATTAAGGGTAATACAGAGAAATACAGTGAATACATAGTGACGTGCCTGACACACAGAATATGAAGTAAGGACCAGCATAGTGTACATGACTGAATAAGACCAATTCTGTTAAGATATGCAGGTGATAACATGATTGAGAAAAGAACATACGAAAAGAAATAGCAAAGAGGAAAGTCTTTTGCTAGAGGAGAATTTGAAAATCAATTTTGCATCAGCTTATGCAAATAATAATATCTACATGTATATATGTATACAAGAATATAGCTAGAGGTTCTTTGTCCTTTTAGCTACTTCTTAGATGCTCTTGAAGGCTGCTCTCCTCCTCCTGTGCAGCTCAGGTACCAGGTCATTCATCATGTTGAGTTATCAACCTAGGTATACATAACTGCTCCATTCAGAGATGTTTGTTCCATTGAGAATGAATGGAGCATCTGGAACTAGTTCGTTTTTCATGAACATTGTTTTGTTGAGATTCAGCTGTAGACCTATCTTTCCACATTCTCAGTCGAAGTCAGCCAGCATTAGTGCCGCTTGGCTAATGTTTGGTGTTATTAGAACGATGTCATCAGCGAAGCCAAGGTGGTGTAGTTGCCGACTGTCTATCTTCACTCCCATTCCTTCCCATTCTAATTATCACATCATGTTCTCGAGGGTGGCGCTGAAGAGTTTCAGTGAGATGGTATCACCCTGTCAAACCCCTCTTTTTGATATCAATGATCACTTCTTTGGAGAATGGTGAGATCCTGGTGGTGAATCCGCAATACAGCTCACAAAGGATCTTGATGTATTGAGTTTGAATGCTCTGTTTGACTAGGGCAGAGATGACCACTTCATTCTCACAGAATCAAAGGCTTTCTTTAAATTAATGAACGTGAGACAGAGCGGGATCTTGTACTCCCTACAAACCTCAATGAGCTTGGTTACTGTGTGGATATGGTCGATTGTGCTGAATCCTTTTCGGAAGCCAGCTTGCTTGCATGGTTGTCCTTCATTTAATGTTCTGCCAATCCTGTTCAGAATGACTCAAGTGAACAGCTTGTAGATGACAGACAACAGGCAGATGGGGCGATAGTTGCCAATGTCATGGATGTCTCCCTTCTTGAACAGTAGAACTGTCCTGCTGGTTTTCCATTGGGAGGGCACCTTGCATTCAGACAGGTAGCATGTGAAGAGCCGAGCTAGTGTATTGATGAGTACTGACGGAAGATTCTTCAGGTGTTGGGGTCTAACTTTGTCTGGGCCTGGTGCTGTTCCCTTCTTTACCAAAGAGATGGCATGTCGGATTTCAGAAGGGAGAATGTTGAGAATGACATATCAATCCTGTGGAATTTGTTATGTCGGCAGGTGGGTGTGCTATCAAAGAGATTTGAGTAGAAGTCCTGGATAATCTTCTCCATTGCCTTTCTGGAAGATGTGATAGATGCATCAGGGTGTCGGAGGGCAGTCATCTTGGCCTTATAGTTGGCAAAGGATAGACAGGCGTTGCAAATGCTTTTCCTGACTTCTGCTGCATACGCCAGTATTTCTGCTCTTCTCTCTTTGAGGTCTTCCTTTATTGCTTCTCTAAACTGCTTTGTGAGCTTGGATGTTAGTATATGGTTGCCTGAGGTTCACACCTTGTCACATTGGCGAATGAGCTCCAGAGTTTTTGAAGAAAGGCATTCTTTTGTAGCTTTCTTTCTCTGCATTCCTCACTTGATCACTTGATCACTTGAATCCCGTTATTCATCGATTTGCTCGAGCAGGCGCCAGTAACATTTCAATTGGACCCTATCACATGCCAATGTAGCCCAATGGCATCTGGTTGATTCAGGAATATGAAGAGCCTCAAACCGTTCCTTCAGGGTCTTAACAAGGAAGTCTGACCATCTTGTAGGTGGGCGGCCACGTGATCTTTTGACATCCCGTGGGATCCAGTTGGTAACGGCTCTAGTCCAGCGGTTGTCTCCAAATTGCATTACATGTCCAGCCCATCTGATTTTCGATGCCTTGGCAAACGAGACAGCATCCCTGATTCTGGAAAAGCGACGGAGGTCAGAACTCCGGATTCCTTCTCTCACTTGAGTGAGGCGTGATATTCCAAGCATAGCTCTTTCGATGCCTCTCTGGGAGACCCGAATAGCATTCTCATCCTGCTTTCGTAGGGCCCAGGTCTCTGAGGCGTATGGTAATGCAAGGAGAACGGTGGTGTCGAAGAGATGTGCCCGGAGCCGGAGGTTCTTTATCCTTTTAGCTATTTTTCTTCGATGCCTTTGAAGGCATTCCATGCCGCTCTCTTCCTCCCTGCGCAGCTCAGGTTTTAGGTCGTTCATCATGTTGAATTCTCGACCTAGGTACACATAACTGCTGCATTCAGAGATGTTTGTTCCATTGAGAGTGAATGGGGCCTCTGGAACTAGTTCATTTGTCATGAACATAGTTTTCTTCAGATTCAGCTGTAGACCTACCTTTCCACATTCTCGGTCAAAGTCAGCCAGCATTTGTGCCGCTTGGCTAATGTTTGGTGTTATTAGAACGATGTCATCAGCGAAGCAGAGGTGGTGTAGTTGCCGACCATCTATCTTCACTCCCATTCCTTCCCATTCTAATTGTCTCATGATGTTCTCGAGGGTGGCACTGAAGAGTTTTGGTGAGATGGTATCACCCTGTCGTACCCCTCTTTTGACATCAATGATCACTTCTTTGTAGAATGGTGAGATCCTGGTGGTGAATCCGTAATACAGCTCACGAAGGATCTTGATGTCTGTACTTTCAATGCACGTACACTGGCATCGGAAGCATATATTGAGGATCTGATGCTGCAAGCAAGAAAGATCAAGTACGACATCATTGGCCTGACTGAGACGAGGGAGGCATCAGTCGCATCATGCTGTATTTGACACTGGAGAAGAATTGTTCCTTGGAACACGTGATGAAAGAGGCGTTGGTGGCGTTGGTGTCCTTGTCAACACGAACATGGCTGTCAACATTGATTCATTTGAATGCCTAACAAACGGAATAGGACGATTACACTTGAGGAGATGTGGCCCACTGCCAGCGATTTCTATCTTCATTGTCTATGCACCAACATCCACATACAAAGAAGATAAAATTGAGAAATTCTACATGGAATTGGAGGAGTTCTATAAAAAAGATCACACCTTCTACAAGATCATAGTCGGTGTTTTTAATGCCAAGATAGGAACGAGAAGATCGGCTGAAGAACTCCACATCGGGACCCATGGCCTAGAATGGAACGAACAGGGTGAGAGACTATCTGAGTTCATCATGTCCACCAAGACCATTCATGGGAACTCACAGTTTCAGAAGGCTGAAGCGAAACGTTGGACATGGGAATCTCCTGGCGGACAGTTCCACAATGAAATTGACCACATCATCTTCAATCGACGGTTTTGTCTGACCGATGTTGCTGTCGTCCCCAAATTCCAGACAGGATCGGACCACCGTCTCCTTCGTGCAAAATTCTACTTCCCGCAACGGGGAGAAAAAGCTGCAAAGTTTAAGAAGAGAACTCCCCAGAACGACCACCAACGGGGAACTCTTTGGCACCATTGCGGCAACATGGGAAGATACCATCATTGATGACATCGATGAAGAATACAACCAACTGGTTCAGCACCTCCATGATTGTGCAAAGAATGCCGAGAGAGAGAAAGACACAAAAGGATGCTTGTCTTCAGAAACTCTTGAGCTCATTCGCCAACGTGGCAAGGCGCAAGCCTCAGGAGACCAAATGCTAACGTCCAAGCTTGCTAAACAGTGCAGAGAAGCGATAAAAGCAGACCTCAAAGACAGAAGAGCAGAAATACTGGAAGATGCAGCAGAAGCCGGGAAAAGTATTCGCGACTGCCCGCCTGTCCTTCGCCAACTATAAGACCAAGATGACTGCCCTCCGACGCCCTGATGGATCTATCACATCTTCCAGAAAGGCAATGGAGATTATCCAGGACTTCTACTCAAATCTCTTTGATAGCCACATCCACCTGCCCACATACCAAATTCCACAGGATAGATATGTCATTCCCAACGTTCTCCCTTCTGAAATCCGACATGCCATCTCATCGGTAAAGAAGGGAATAGCACCAGGCCCAGACAAAGTCAGACCCGAACATCTGAAGAATCTGCCGTCGGTACTCATCAATACACTAGCTCGGCTCTTCACACGCTACCTGTCCGAATGCAAGGTGCCCTCCCAATGGAAAACCAGCAGGACAGTTCTACTGTTCAAGAAGGGAGACATTCACGACATCGGCAACTATCGCCCCATCTGCCTGTTGTCTGTCATCTACAAGCTGTTTACACGAGTCATCCTGAACAGGATTAGCAGAACACTAGATGAAGGACAACCATGCGAGCAAGCAGGTTTCCGGAAAGGATTCAGCACAATCGACCATATCCACACAGTAACCAAGCTCATTGAGGTTTGTAGGGAGTACAAGATGCCACTCTGTCTCACATTCATTGATTTACAGAAAGCCTTTGATTCTGTGGAGACTGAAGCAGTCATCGAAGCCCTAGTCAAACAGGGTGTTCAAACCCAATACATTCCTCACATAATTTTTAATTATCAAAAATTATTAATTATAAAAAATAATCTCAGGAGCCAGAGTGTGCCTTGTGGATAGATCTTAGCTTCCCTTGCCAGATCAGTGACTGGCAAGCCTGTGAATTTCAGTCTCAGCATCTACAAGAATAAAAACTACACAAAAGACACATCTAGTTCAATGACTAGAGAAATTCTTCCAGGATTTATACTATAAAAAATATTCAAATTTTTTATATAATTGTTATAACATCATGATAAATCTGACGAAGAGTAAAGGCTGAATAGACAGCTATATCTGCAGATATCCAAAACATAATACTAAAACATGCCCTATCGGGGATCCGCTGGGGTCCTTGACAGTATCAGGACAGAAGTTCTTTTCTACCACTGAGGACACTGGGGAAAATAAACATTTTATTATTCTTGCAGATGCTGAGACTGAAATTCACGGGCTCGACAGTCACTTCAAAGGCATCAAAGAAATAGCTAAAAGGACAAAAACCTCAGACTCTGGGCATATGTCTTTGACTCCACAATTTTCCCTGCATTAACATATGCCTCAGAGACCTGGGCCCTACGAAAGCAGGATGAGAATGCTATTTGGGTCTCCCAGAGAGGAATCGAAAGAGCTATGCTTGGAATATCACGCCTCACTCAAGTGAGAGAAGGAATCGGAGTTCTGACCTCCATAGCTATTCCAGAATCAGGGATGCTGTCTCGTTTACCAAGGCATCGAAAATCAGATGGGCTGGACATGTAATGTGATTTGGAGACAACCGCTGGACTAGAGCCATTACCGACTGGATCCCATGGGATGTCAAAAGATTGCGTGGCCGCCCACCTACAAGATGGTCAGACTTCCTTGTCAAGGCCCTGATGGAACGGTTTGAGGCTCTATGTATTCCTGAATCAACCAGATGCCATTGGGCTACATTGGCACGTCATAGAGTCCAATGGAAATGTTACTGGTGCCCGCTCAAGCAAATTGATGAATAATAGGATTCAAGTGATCAAGTGAGGACACTGTGGAATGGATTAAAACACATGAGTACAGTGCAGTTCTAAAAAAAGATTTTAATAGTACAACAGCTCTACTACTGCAATCTAATACAATGTAAGACCTCTAGCTCTGGTCAGAACTTAGACCATACAAGAGGGCCCAAATCTCCTACCAAAGAGAATTCCACCAGAGAGAGTCCCACCAGAGAGGGGCAGTACCTCAAATCAGTTCCCTTATACACACAAAATTCATCTAACATCAGGGAGGGTCCTGTCAACAAAGATCAACTAAACATTCTAGATAGTAGAAGAGTATAGAAGTGTGGTGCCATACCCTACTATAGGTCTAAACAAATGTTTATGCCAAGGAGTAAACCCTTCTTCAGAGATTATGAGATTATCTCTTATGTAAAACACTGGAAAGAGAGAGGGGACTGGTATAAAGTCACTGTCACTGTCTTCCCGTTCATCTTCGATTTGCTCGAGCGGGCACCAGTAACATCTCCATATGACCTGTCTCATGCAAGTAGAGCCCAAGGGAACCTGCTTGCTCCAGGAACATAAAGAGCCTCAAACCATTCCATAAGGTCGTGGGAATGAGGTCTATAATTGTTACTGGTATCTGGCATATCAAATACGACACGGGTAGCTTGCCAGGCTCTGCTGTGTGGGTACCATACTCTTGTAGTCATCTCAAAATCCAGCATTTATTGATGAACAGCGCGCCGCTTGCAGCCGCACGAGACGGGCTGTGATAGGCTGGTCTGCTGGGTGGAGTTCTGATGAGGAGGAAGTCCAGATGTGGAAAATGGAGGTCCTCATGGAGTGGGGGGTCATCTGGCTTGTTGTGAGGCTCTGCTGGGGTGGTGGGCCAGGGCTAGAACCTGCCATCCCTCCCGGCACCTCATGAGTGGCTGGGCACAGTGAGAGTCAGTAGCAGCTCTGCACCATGTCTGTCTCTGGATCAGCATACCTGGGCCGGATTAAAAATGACTGCTTCAGGGTGGATCTCGATGAGCCAGGCTGTGATAGGCTGGTCTGCTGGGTGGAGTTCTGATGAGGAGGAAGTCCGGATGTGGAAAATGGAGGTCCTCATGTGGAAAATGGAGGTCCTCATGGAGTGGGGGGTCGTCTGGCTTGTTGTGAGGCTCTGCTGGGGTGGTGGTCCAGGTCTAGAACCTGGTATAAAGTAATACATCTTATTTCATGGGCTTCATGTAATCTAGATTGTACCCACAAGGTCCTTCTTATTATCTGCACCAGGGTGATTCTGAGTATCTTGTTCTCTGTATACTAAAACAGTCACATTCGCCTGCTTGATGGCAAACTAGTATGATCCTTCCTATAATCTTAAATAATAGTCTCAGCGTAGCCAGGGTGGTAGTCTTCTGGTAAATTCTAACTGCCCCATGCTGGGTCCAGTGGGTATAAAGAGGAGCTGTACCCAATCTAGATCACTTGTCACTTGTCTTTCCGTTGTTCATTGATTTGCTCAAGCGGGCACAAGTAACATCTCCATACATCCTGTCTGGTGTTAGTGTAGCCCAAGGGCATCTTCTCGTTCCAGGAACATGAAGAGCCTCAGACCATTCCTTCAGGTCATGGGAATAAGGTCTATAATTGTTACTTTTTTGGCATATCAAATACAAGATGAGTAGTTTGCCAGGTTCTGCCATGTGGGTGGTATACTCTTAGTAGTAGACTCTCGTCTCATACATTTACTGATGAACTGCAATGGGGAGAGATTGGCCTTTCTCTTGGGTGGAGCTCTGACAAGCTGTGGAGTCTGGATGTTGAAATACCCTCACGGTGGGGGGGTTCCTCTGGCTTCTTGCGAGGCTAGTGTATCAATGTGAAAGATCCTAGGAAGGACCTAGACCTAACTTCCATTATTGTCTACGGCAGCAACTGTGGGTATGAAGTATTTTTTCTTCTGGTTTTGCTGGCTCTGGTGGCTAGCAACCAACAATCTAGATAACAAAGATTTAATAGATATATAATAAGTCAGAAGTTACTCATTCAGAGTCAAGGTGACTTTGGTAACTGTCACAACTTCCATCAGTGTTTACACAGAAGAGAGATCTCATTAGTATGAACCCTGGCTTAAGAACATGTAAATAGATTAAGTTGTGATTGGATAAAACAGCAAAGCTCCCAAGCTAGCTAGGCCTGTCATCCAACAATACCCAAAGAATTCCCAAATGAATCTCAGCAAAGAGGCTCCACCAATTAGGGAAACAAGGATCCATGGTGGTTTCATAGCAAAAGGCACAGGTGGTAGGGTGGGGGCAGAGGGTAGGAAAGATAGAGAAGGGGTAGTTTGCCAATAATAGTTGGAAATGGTAATGCTAAAATTGTATTTAAAGTAGGTAAAGGGATATACATGATAACCTTTGGTGTCTGTATTAAAAACCACAATGTACAAAAAGGAGGGAGAGGGAGAGAGAGAGAAAGGGAGAGAGGAGTGACTGCCATAGAGGTAGTTTGGGGGGAGGACTGAGGACATTGGTGTTGGGAAATGTGCACTGGTAGAGGGATGGTGTTGGAACACTGTACGAAAATCCTTGTAATAGTCTATCTCATGGTGATATAATAATAAAAAAGTGCTCAGATTGCTCAATATTATGAAATGCATAAATATAATTTCTAATACTCATAACTAAGAGAAATATAGGATTATCTTCATATGTAATGGAAAAACCTTAGCAAAATGCCAGTTTTAATAAATAATCTTAAGAAAATCAGAATCATTGCATACCTCTACAACATGACCTTAGTAGTATGACAATGACAACATGTGACTTCATGTGAAATACCGAAGGCATCCCTGCTTAGGCCAGAAACAAGACAAAGCCAATCAGTATATTTGCTGTGATTTATCGTTCTGGAAGTATTTTATCCAAAGTTATAGAAGACTCAAACAGAAATTGGAAAGAAAACAACAAAATGGAACCTTTTTTTTTAGCAAATGTCAAGATAGACTTTAACATAAGGACTAAGCTTAGAGATAAAGTATAATTCTTATATTAGCAAGATGTCCAACAGGAAAACATTAATTCTAACTGTGCTTGCACCTAGGAGTCAATTTGAAGCCTTGGTTCTTTTCAATAATTAAAAACAGATCTATATTAGAGGAAATCAAGATACGTGAGCAAAAAAAAATTGTCAAAACTAGATAGAAAATTCCATTATCCCAGTTGGAGGATATTTTCTCTTTTCTCCATCACTAATAAACAAATGGAACTGGGAAAAATTCAGTATGGAGATCAGTAAGAATTTCAGTAAGAATACAATACAAGAAGAAGGTGATCAACTTGCCTACACAACCTAAAAGGTCTTGGAATATGAAAACAAACTTGACTGTGTAATAGATTTGATTGCATTTTGCCTATGGGACAGGACACAGCTGGCGATGCATGGGCTGCTGGTATGACGCTCACCCTGATGAACTCAGACACAGAAAGGGACATGAAAACCCAAACGTTATCAAAATTCACCAGAGTGGTGATCGTGGAGATGGAGCTGGGGTACTCCTTCCCCTCTCTGACCCATCCCAGAGGTCTGGTGGCCCCTGCCCATGAACTGCCTCAGGACTCTTGGCAGGGTCTGACTCAGACTCATGGGGAGAGCTGCCATCTGGCTCTCCTCTAGCTCAGCTGACCATGAGGCTCCCAGGAGGCAAGATGGGTTTTGGGTGTTGGCTCATCACCTCTGTAGGGCCTCGGCAGCAGCCGGATGAGACTCACTCACCATAATAGTCGCCATTTTCATGGTCCGGACCTGGTACATCAAACTAGTGGAACCAATCATGTTCTAGAATATATTACAATCTACAATGTGTAAGAGAGGGAAGTGAGAGGGAGAGAGAGAGAGAGAGAGAAAGGAGATAAAGAACCTGCCATAGAGAAAGGCTGGGAGAAGGGGGGAGGGAGGTGGGGGACATTGGTGATGTGAGATGGGCAGGGTTGGAGGGATGGGTGTTGGAACACTGTAGAACCAAAATTCAAACATGAACATCTTATAATTGTATATCTAATGGTTGTATACTAAAATATTTTTAAAAATTCACCCGAGTATTTCTAAATAGCCAAGGTGGCTGGAAGAAGCCACAGTGACAGTTGGAATCTGGATCTCTTAGAGAGCACAGGTTACGGAGCTGGTGGCTAGAGAGCACGGGACAGGGAGCTGGTGGCTAGAGACAGGGACATGGAGCTGGTGGCTAGAGACATGGGTCAGGAGCTGGTGGCTAGGAGACACGGGACAGGGAGCTGGTGGCTAGAGACACGGGACAGGGAGCTGGTGGCTAGAGACAGGGACAGGGAGCTGGTGGCTAGAGACATGGGTCAGGGAGCTGGTGGCTAGAGACACGGGACAGGGAGCCGGTGGCTAGAGACAGGGATAGGAGCTGGTGGCTAGAGACATGGGACAGGGAGCTGGTGGATAGAGACAGGGATAGGGAGCTGGTGGCTAGACACACGGGACAGGGAGCTGGTGGATAGAGACAGGGACAGGGAGCTGGTGGATAGAGACATGGGACAGGGAGCTGGTGGCTAGAGACATGGGACAGGGAGCTGGTGGCTAGAGACACGGGACATGTGTGGGGCACACTCAGCCCTCAGAGGTCTCTGTTCAACAGGAAGAAGCTTTCAACACCAGGACCTTATTCTAGCTTGGAGAACCCACAGGGGTGGGGAGTAGGATCCTAAACAAAGGGTAGGAGGTGAAAAAAATGTGTTTTGACATTTAAGAGCATAAATTCGTAAAATGGAAAATGTGTATTTAATGGGCACGCCGACAAACCCAATATTTGTTCTTTGAAAAGATTATAAGTTGCCATTCTCCAAGCAAGAATTGAAAGTGCCCATGTCAAAGTAGAAAAGAAAAAAACACCAGCCCACGTCCCGCTGACTTTCCAAATGTGTGTGTATGGTGGTGGTGGTGGTGGTGGCAGGGCGGGGGTGTTCTGGGATACCACTGATGTGGTTTCTCAGGGCTGAGCACCAAGATGAGAACCAAATGTGCTGTGCTTGGGCTCGGAGGCCCGCTGTGTGCCAGGGGCGAGTTTGGGTTGTGCTTGGGTTCAGAGGCCCACTGTGCCAGGAGCCAAGTCTGTCCTTCCTCTTCAACACCCACATCAGGGCAGGCACCACCTTCCTAAGCCTGGGGCCTGCTGGGAGCCTCCAAGAAGTGCCTCTCCAGCATGCAGACGCCTTCTTGGGCTGTGTTCTTCACTCCCTGGCCTAGCCTCCCACGGACTCTAGGCCCACCCAAGCCCAGCTTCCTTGGACAGTCCTCCTTTGTTGGGGAGTGCCGCCAGGGTCCCCGACAGTGTTGGGAAGCAAGTTCCCTTCTACCTCGGAAGCCGGCGGGAATGGATGAAGACTCAGGAATCCAATGCAGTTTTAAAAGGGTTTACTATCACAGGTTCCAATATACAATCCAAGAGCAGGGAAAACCTCCGGACTCTGGGTTCCCAGCTAGGCCCCAGCCAGGTGTAGGCCAAGATGGCTGCCACCATGTATTGAGGCCCAACAGAGAATGGAGAGGACAGAGAAGTAAAACACCAAGGGAAGCTGAAATGGCAAAAGGGGAAAAAAGAGAGAGAGAGCCTTTTTCTTCTTGCAGCTTATTTTATTTTTTTTTTTTTTTTTTTTGGGTCACCTGGCGTGCGGGGGCCTGGGGCGGGTGCGCTGCAGCTATTTTATAGCTAGAAATCAGCCCAAACTCCCAGCCCAGCCCATTCTGGGCTGGGCTATCTAGAGATGAAAACAGGAAAATAGCTCTATAGAAATGTAGCAACTTCAGGAGGCCATCTGGCTGTTTACAAGGACCCAGAGCTAATTAAAAGCCTAGCAGAGCTGGGAGAAGCTATAAGCTAAATATAACTTCCCCTGGCAGGAAGGATCAAATGCCCTCAGGTAATTTCTACCAGAACCTCACCTAATGTCTTGAGCCAAGATCTGCCTGGAATTGCCTTTATATGGTAAAGAAGGGGGGTTTCTGAGATACCATGTCTCTGTACCAAAGACTAATACTAATGCCAGTTAAATATTTCTCCAAGCCTTCACAAGAGTCTCGTCTACTTCACGGTAGTTTTGTATTTTAGTTGTCTTTGAGTTATCAGGGAGCCATGCTTGCTTGCTTGGAAGCAAACAGAATTTCTCTCTGGTCTAATTACTTAGAGATCCAACGTGGCCAGGCAAATATGCTGGTAAAATCTAGCTAGTCCCATGATGATTGTAGTAGCATGAGAGAATATTTATACCAGCCAGTACAGAATACATGGTCAGATAAGACTGCCACATTCATCCTACCCCCTATCTATGAAGTGACCTGCAGGAGGCAATCCAGGGCAGATGCAGAGGCCTAGGCTTTTAGGTGTCCTGCAACACTCCCTGAATAAGTCTTCTGAAGCACTGCGACAGGTGCCCTGGGTCAGGATGTCTCAGCTGTGGCCTGTGACGTGTTTGCTCTCAAAAGCTCTGCTCTGCTGTGGCTGAATTAGGAAGCAGTGCGCTAGGGGTCTGATTGATTACGGTGTGATTAATTATGGGCACCTGGCTAGCCCCACTTCTGCATCTCCCTGTAAGACCTGAACTACCTGGCATCGACTTTGCATTAAGGTCGGAAGTTTGAGAGGAGTCAGGGGGCGCTCCCTGCCCAGTGCGATTCTGCTGGGACAGGGGGCTCTCTCCCTTTGGGGGTAGTGACCAAGCTGTGCCAGGAAGCTCTGGCCCACTGGATACTGTGAGTAGAGAAACTGCAGGTACCTCACAAAGCCAAGGCAGTTGGCCCAGGGTGGGGTCTGGGGTCACACTGAGCTGTGTGCTCAGCTCCATCTGGGCACCGGGCTCCCTGCCCACACAGGCCTCAGACCCAGCAGTGGGCAGTGCCATCTGGGACCTGACTATCCACCTCCTGGGCATAAGGAGAATGCTGGCGACTATCGTAGACCCACAGAAAGAGTCTCTGGTACACATATCACCCTGCACCTGACACACCCCAACGCCTTCTGTGCTGCTGCTGCTGCTGCAACGGCTTTCGGCCGGCCTCTCCTCTGACCCCAGTTGTGTGCTGAGAGGGAAGAAACCGCCTGGGACACAGCAAGAGGAGGTGGAGAATGGCCAGAGGCCAGTTCCTGAGTCCCCACTGGGTCACCCCTTCCCCGACCGTCTCCTTTCCTTTGCTCAGGTAAGAAATGAAGTTGTGGGGGCCGGAGCAATAGTTCAGCAGGTAGGGCATTTGCCTTGCACACAACTGGCCCATGCCAGCCCGGGTTCAATCCCGGCATCCCATATGGTCCCCTGAGCACCACCAGGAGTAATTCCTGAGTGCAGAGTCAGGAGAAATCCATGAGCATGGCCGGGTGTAACCCCAAAAAAGCAAAAAAAGCAAAAAAAAAAAATGAAATTAAGTTGTTTGGTCACAACAGGGAATCTGAGAAATAGAAATTCAGTGAAGTGGGGGGATGAACCTTTTTGTGGCACTAGGGCTTAATGGACCAGGCTGGCCTCCAAAGGCTTGCCCGGTCCTCGGCTGTGGTCTCTGCAGGAAATTGTTCCCCATTTGAGATGGAGCTTTATGGTGTGCCGGAGCTCCTCAGGCGATGCTTGACCTGGCTGTGTATGCCAGAGCCCTGGGCACCAACAGGCCTCTCGCTGGCACTGCTGGGGAACCGGGTGGTGTCATGGATCAGACTACGGGGTCTGTCCAGAGCACGCACCCAACCCTGTGCTCCATCTTGGCCGGAATTCTGCTTGTCTGAGATGCTGACCACTGCGGGAGGTGCCTTAGCAGAGAGACGGTGGAAACAGATACAAAACTGTTTTCAAAGAGCAACTGGGTGCAGACAGGCAGATGTGATTCTTGGTCTCAGCTTTACTAGCTGTTTTCTCCATAAGTGACTCCAGATTGTGTCGGAATTAGCGGGCGTGATGCTGGCATCTTTGCTTCTCTAGGCCTGAGGAGAGGAGCTGCTTCCCCGATCAGATACATGCTCTGAGAATGCGCGTCTCCAGCTGGTCTGGGGAGGGCACAGTGGCTTATGGTGCTTCAGGGTCCTTCGTGGTGGCTCTCCCTGGCCCCGGCTATGGTGGACAAGGTCGTATCTTTCAGCCAAGGAATTTTGGGATTCCCGGAACTCTGCTGACTTCCCAGCTGCCGCGTCCATCAGGAAAGCCTCAGTCTCAGGGTGGCCAGAGGCTGTGGCTCCTTATCAGCTGCACAGGTGCGACTCGTGAGCAGCTGACAAGGTCAGTCCCTGCTCAGACAGCTACTGGCCAGCAGAGGAAGAGAACAGGGCTCCGAAGCCCTTTACTCTCTGCCAGCAGAGATGTTAGTGCAAAAGCGATTTTCCTGTGCTAATGGAGTCTTGAGAATTGTATAAAAGCTTTACAGACAAAGCTCGGAAGAAAGTTAGTTTGTTGTACAGATAAAGTAGATGGTCTGGGTCCCTCCAGAGAGCAACTGGCTCCTTTACCCATGAACGATGCCTTCCCTGAACAACTTCCCTATCTTGTCCCATGCAGCTACTTGCCTCCCCTGAACAATGGCTGGGTCCTGTCCCTTCGCCACTTTCTCTGTTCCAAGGACACTTTCCTGGAGACAGCCACAGGCTATGGCTGTGTTCTCTACCTGTCGCCGGTCTCCCAGCTGTACCCAGCAGTTCCTGCTGTCCTGTCCCAGCTTTCTTAGTCTCTGGCCACAGCAATATGTATGTGAATGTTCTGTCTGCCTGAGCTTTCCTAGGCATTCAAGCCCTGCCTGTTTTCTGCCCATCTGGGCCTATACGGCCTGCCTGTACTAAGCCATGATTTGGAAGCATGCAGCCCTACCTGAGAATCCAGAGAGCCCAGAGAGGGAAAGGGAGAAGGAGCAAGAGAAGATCAGGGATGGGAAGGAAGAGAGGAGAAGGGAAGTCAGGAGGGGAGGGAAGGGGTCTTCCTTTTATCTGCTGCCAAATCCCACCCTCATCATCCCATTCTATGTTCTGATTGGCTACCTGTTCGAGGATATTTAATGTGACCTGGCACTCTGCTTCAGCTCCTGCTGTGTGGGACTGTCCAATGCTCCTTCCAGGCTGTTACTGACTTATTCACTCACTTAAGGTGTTGGTGTTTGTGCCCTGACTTCGCAGATATGAGGAACACTTTTGTGTTGAGCACAGACCCCATCAGGATGCTGCCACAACACACTGCAGCCTGGAGTCCCGGGTGCTCATGCTGGGAAAGTCAAGGCCTCACCTTGTGTCCAAATCCCTGAGGTCTGGGGCCATGAGCACAGGCAGAGGAATCCCGGGAGCTCACGCTGGAAAAAGCCAAGGCCTCCCCTTGTGCCGCCATCCCTGGGGAGGACAGAACAAGTCAGAAATGTGGGAGTGGGCCTGGGGGAATGTGTCACACTGGCACCAGCACTTGGGGGGCTCAGAGGGACCTGAGGACAGTCTGGGCTGGGCAGGATAAAGCCAGATGCTGTGTCATAGCAGGGACCATGTCTGGAATGCGGCCAGGAAGGGTGGTCAGTGCCAGAACTTGGTCTAAGATGCAGATGCTAGGTCACCTTCTCTGGTGCCCGCAGAACCTGAGGTCACTCTGGGAACTGACCGAGACAGTAAGTCAGCTAGACCTTCACCTCCTCTGGTGATCATGATTGGAGTCCCAGACACATGGAACTCCGTGGGGAGTGCTCCGTTGACTCAGTGCTCCATGGGGAATCACAATGCTCCTTGCCTCACATTACTTATAGGGGTCCACAGTACATGGGGCTAAGTCACTGTGTTAGGGGAATCAGTACCAAGAGCACAGAGGTCAGAGTGCTCAATGGGGTCTCAGGGTCCAGTGCCCTCTGCTCTCTGAGCACTGTCCCATCCCGTGACTCAGTGGCTGTGCCCCTGTACTGTGTCCAGTGCCTTCTGGGCTCTGTCTCTTCCCCTGTCTCCATGCCTGTGCCCTCTGTCTGGGCTCAGCTGATCACATCTGATTCCTACCATAACCCATGAACCAGTTTCTGTATTTCCTTTTCCATGCAGAGATTTAGTCAGACATGGTAAATTGCTAGGAATGAGCAATTCCTGGCCTTGAGCTAAAGCAGAGACATGTGGCTGGGGTTTGCTCCTTGTCCCATCGTTCCTTTGCATGGTCTAGCCTGGTGACCAGCACACAGTGATCTTAACGTTACTTGGTCAGATGCAGGAAGGTCTTACTCAGAGGGTGTAGTAGGAGCTTGTTTCCTGTCTGTGCTCCAGGATCCAACCCTGTAACTATCCAGAGAGCAGCAAGAAGTCCACTGGCCGAAGTTGCTCATGGCTGTTATTAGGGAGAGAGGAGAAAAGTGCATCGTGAGCTCGTCCCAGCAAGGGACTTTCGGGCTTGCAGTTTTTTGCTGCACAAACAGAGTGCGTGACTCGTTGGGCTTCGCTTTTCCCTCTTTCTCATTGTTTTTCTGTGCATGGTACTGCGCCTTGGTTTGAGACATCTGGGCAGAAGACTTGAGCTAATGCTCTAAGCGAGGCACTTAAATTAAAACTTCAAATATCTCCTCAACTTATAATTAAATGTACCATATGGTTCCATTTTACTGAAAGTTGGGGCCTAATTTAATGTTTTCCTTTTTCAGCAACAAATTTTTATTGGCTTGTTCTCAATCATGTTTATGTCAAGAAAACAATTACAACCGAGGCAATATTTTGAGATTATCAGACAGGAACAATCTCTTACCTGGGATGGGAATATTGCTTGGGTGCGGCTCTGGCATTACTTAAGATCATCTAGGAAGGAAAAAGTGTTGCTTCGCTTAACAATTGTTCTGTCATCTAGGGAAGTTCACACTTTCCTCCTGCTCCTTCCCCCACCTTCTATTTAATTTGAATGCAATCAGAAACAAAATGCTGATTTTTGCGCATTGTAACAGATGTGGTTGGAGCATAAATTGGGGTGTCTGAAAAATGTCCAGTAAGCAAGTTACAAGCACAGGCCAACTATTATCTCCTGACAAATTTCCTGTCTTCTTGTCATGGTTCCTCCATGAGGCAAGTGGAATGTCGGAGTGTTAATTAACGGGTAAAGAGAAAGTGCTTTCCAGAGACAATGACGCCTTTCTGCTCCCCTCCTCTGAGTCCAAGGCGTGTTGACTGCACTTCGAAACTGGGGGGCTTCAGAACAGGGTCAGCCTGGGATTGTCACGCCATTCCTCTCCCTGTGCTGGTCTTCCTGTAACCTTCAGTGGCCACAGTCCGGGACGCCTGTGAACCTCCATCTCCACATCGCCATGATCCACTGTCTTCACTTCTTTCTTTTTGGGTCACTCCCAGTGACGTTCAGGGTTTCCTCCTGGCTCTGCGCTCAGGAATTCCTGGCAGTGCTCAGGGGACCATACGAGATACCGGGGACCGAAACCCAGGTCAGTCACATGCAAGGCAAACACCGTCTTCACTTTCAGAAGCTCTCAGTCCCACATTTCTCTTCACTTAATCTTCCCCAGTCCCTGAAGGAGTCCGCCCTGCTGCCCTAGAGGGGAGGTGGCTGGTGCTTTCGAGCTCGTAGGGGCAGCAAGCAGACCCTGCACATGCTGGGTCAGAGCCCGAAAGCCTCGAAAGCCTCGGGTCACCTCGGTGTGAGGCCGGGTGATGCTAGGCTGCACCACCATTGCTGCCCCTTGTTTCCTTAACCCTGGTCATCTGGTGTGTGGGAGAACCTGCAGGCCTGCCCGGACTCTCGGACCTCCCACCCCCTGACCACCGTCAAGCTGGGCATGAAGTCCCCAGGTCAGGCCGTCAAGCAGGAAGGTGACTTTTGAGTCCTTCTCCCTCTGTTTATCCAATTCCCGATTCCCAGCCGCTCCAAGTCTCTTCTCTGAGCTCATAACTTGGCTGCTTGGGGTTTGGGGATTTGTTTGCTGCTTTTGTTTCTGGTTTATTGAGATGCCATATATAAGTCAGAGCATATGGTAAGTGTCTTTCTCTGTCTGTTTTATTCCACGTGGTTTATCATTCCCTCAAGGTCCATCCATGTTTGCAAATGTTGCAAAAACATTGCTTTCATTTTCTCTGTGTGTGTGTGTGTGTGTGTGTGTGTGTGTGCGTGTGCGCGTGTGCTGCTGGGGGGGAAGTAGAACTCGTCTGTTCCTTACCTTCAGGGAAAGGCCCCAGATTTGCACCCGAGCATGCTTGGTACTGGCTAAGTTTTCGGACCTTTTTCCTATTGAGGCATGGTTTCTTACCCTACCGGTCATGTACAGTTTTTATCAGAACTGGATGTTGAGTTTTGTCAAGTGATTTTCCTTCTCTTCTGAGATGATCATACGGTTTTTCTTTTTGTTCAAGCCCTGTACACATTGATTGACAGCTGTGGAGCCAGCCTGCCATCTGTGTGTTAAATCCCACACAATCATGGTGCGTGATCATTCTCATGTATTGGTGAGTTCCCTGTGCTGATTACAACCGAGGATGTTTTGCAACTATTTCTTCATCAGGGAGATGGGCCTGGCTGCTTCTCTCCCTCTGTCTGATGTGGGTGCAGGACTCTGCTGACCTTCTCGCACAGACCAGGGCCCAGAGCCTCTCCGGTATGTCTTAGCCCACAGGCAGCTCAGAGTCAGGGCTGAGGTTTAAAAGAAGCTCAGCTTAGGCTCAGGAGTGCCAATGCCTCCCAAGACCACCTAGCAAGAACTGGGGACCAGGTGGGCGAGGAATTCAAACTCAGATCCCAGAATGGGTGCCAACCACTGAGGTCTTGCCGGTCCTTCCTCTTCAAGTTCCTCCTGGAGCAGAATTGGTGTTTTTCATTTATTGTTTACTAGAAGTAATTTCAACCTGACCTTTTGTCTGATTTTTTTTTCATTTGATCCTTGCTACTAATAAATGGCCTATTGGAATTTTTCGGATTCTTCCTAATTCATGCTCGGTGCATTGCAGGTTTCTAGGATGTTTATGGAGCTCTGGGCCACCCGCTTAGTAGGATTCCCCGCAATCCTTTGTATCACTGAGTAGTTATGTGGAAATATCTGCGAGTTGCTCTGAGCCTCTTAAATCAAGATGCAGCCACACAGCTTCTCTTCAGAGGCTCCCATTGATGGGTAAATGCTTTGAAGGGAATGACAGTCCAAAAGGAGACTGGAAGGAGGGCAGGAAAAACAGCCAGTCCATGCCAGGTACTGCATGACCTTGCTACAGCTCTTCCCACTCACAAGGTCTCTGATGCTGGCCCCCCAAACTGCCTGGTGCTGAGGGTCCACAGGAGAGATGGAGCTATGGGCACCCATCCCACTGGGCCCAATTCCTCTGCAGCCTGCTTGCAGCCAAGTGTGGAGGCAGGAACAGAGCCCAGAATTAGTGGGTCTGGCTTGGGGTGGGGGGTCCCTCAGTGTCACCACAGCAGGTAGGACCCCATGGTGTCCTCGGCACTCATGTGCATGGTCCACCCCCAAGAGCCCTCATGGGTCCAGGATATAGCACCAGGGGGTGGAGCTCCAGAATC
Organism: Cryptotis parvus; assembly: GCA_021461705.1. Classification (NCBI taxonomy): domain Eukaryota; kingdom Metazoa; phylum Chordata; class Mammalia; order Eulipotyphla; family Soricidae; genus Cryptotis; species Cryptotis parvus. The sequence goes on along the minus strand of JAJIBD010025993.1, from coordinate 67,814 downwards.
CACTAGCATCCCCACCCCCAGGCCCCATAGCACAGCAAGTTCTGGAACTGTTTGTGGACTCCGCTGAGCCCTTTGTCACTGAGCGCATCCCACAGGGCTTTGTGGGTGTCCCAGCCTCCCACATGTTGTTGGCACTCACAAAGGACTGGCTCCGAGCCAAGCAGCATTTGCAGAAGGATCTGCAGAGGACGGGGACCCCCGAGGAAGGTGTCCCGGGCTGGGAAGCAGCTGAAAGTGGCCCTTTAAGCCATTTTCAATGTTTTCTTTAATCTTGGTATTTGATGTAACTGGGACCAAACTGTCCCATATGGTCCCCCTGAGGGGCTTTCTCCATCATTCTCTTCTGCCCCCGGATGGGGGAGGGTCACGGAGCTGCCTTGGATGCTCTCTGCATATTAGGAGCCCCACAGGTCAGGGCAGGATCAGTTTAGGAGGTGGCACGTGTGCCGTGTCCTGGGGCTCATCGGGAGAAGCTCCATTCCATTGCTCCCTTGATGCAATCCAGGCCAGACCCCTGGTACAAACACACATCTGTGGCCTTCCCACTAAATCCCCTGTCTGTGGCCTTCCCACTAAATCCCCTTTCCACCTTCCCACAAGCAGAGCCTCTCTCACAAGCCCCTCCCATGCAACTGTTCACATGGTCACGTCCATTTTCATTGTCAATTAGATAGAGAATCAAATAGAGAGAAAATGCTCTGCAACATGTGGAAATACCAAGTGGATTGGATTCATTGAGGGCTCTAAGTGTCCACAGGGTGTGGCCCCTGGGAAATCATCTCCTCAGAATTTTCCTGGTGTCCACAACAGGGCTAGAAGGGTCAGTTTCAGCACATGTGCCTTTCTGAGACGTGGCAGTGTGAGCCCTTGTTTCATCCCATTTGCCTGGAGATGCAGAATATTCAGTAGTTTCCTCCTCAGAAACAGGGATGTTGGAACAGAGTTGCATGAGCAGCCCTGACGCGGTACAGGCGTCTTGTGCACACGCTTCTTGCGTCTGTACAGGATAATGTAGCACTAATGAACCAAGAGGCCCAGAAAATCAAACCCATCGTCTTGTCTTGATGTGACTAGGCTACTGAGAACAGTCATAAATATTTGTCGCAGATCATAAAACAGACTGACTTTGTTAGCGATGTCCCAGGAAGCAGCAGGCGCGGGAGAAGCCAAGCGGCTGCATGTTAGATGAGCTGTGAGCAGAGCCGGACTTCCGGGAATCTGCAGCTCCTCCTGGACTGAGAAGTTTTACTTTGGGCATCTGCTCTTGCAAACTGCCACGAGTTTTCCATAACTTCTATTTCAGTGAGTCCATAAATAGCTTAGGGTATATAAAATAGAATGACACGGAGCAAGCATGTCAGGGGCTGCGATGAGCTATCTCCACTTTCCGTAACGTCTGATGATTTGATTTCATCATTGGAAAATAAATGTGTCAAGGGAAGTTGGCGTAATTATATTCCGCTCTCAGATGTCTCCTGCCAGAGATCACTTAATAATGCTTTTCCATACTTCAGAGAGATCCGTGTGCAAGGTGGGGGCTGGCTGCATGGGGCTTTTCAGGGACGTTTGTCACATTGTGGTTGTCATGAAGCAGATGTGTCTCTGGAGCACTTCTGGCTGCACACACAGGCCTGGCGCGGTGATGGGGCAAGAAGGTGGAGGCTGGGGCTGCAGTGATAGCACAGTGGGTAGGGCATTTGCCTTGTGTGTGGCCGACCTGGGTTCAATCCTCGGCATCCCATATGGTCCACCAAGCACCGCCAGGTGTAATTCCTGAGCAAAAAGCCAGGAGCAACCCCTGAGCATCGCCAGGTGTGACCCAAAAAAGAAAAATAAAGGAGGCTTTGCTGGCCAGGGATGGGTACTGGCCCCATCAGAAATGGTCCAAAACTAAGAACAAGCATGGCAGAATCCATTATCTCAATCAGCAGCTGCTCGGGGTGCCTTTAGCTGCTACAAGGCTGGGTCCACTTTGCCTTGCTGGAAAACTTGCAGGCTGCATGCTTGAGGCAGTCCTGAAGCTCGGAGACATTGGCAGGAGGGACGCCATGCTGTCTGGGACTCTGAGCCATCCGGCCAACGCTGGAGTGATGTGGACTGGTGGGGCCAAGGTCAAATCTGCCCAGACTGTGCTCCAAGAACGTGATGTTCAGTTTCCAATTAAGACATTTGCACCCGAGACTCTGCCTACCGTTAATGAACTGTTTGAAATTGGAAAATAATTCAACACACACAGGATATCCTGTTGTGATTTCATTCCCCTTCAAATTAATGAATATTGAACAGAGCCAGATATCACTGAAATAATACATTCCATCTCGCATACTATTGCGAATGGCATCATTGGATACAGGGCTGGGGAAGGCCCGGGGATGTGAATTAGATGGAGTTGCGGAATGTATCTGCTTTCAGTAGGAGGTTGGTGACTCTGAATATATTATTGATAACGTTTCTGATCAAATAGTTGCCATGATCACACTGGGCAGTTGGAATCATTCCAAAGCCAGCATCCACTCTGGAACTCTAAACTTTGCTACGTCCAAACTAGTCACTCTACTTTTACTTTCTCCACTGCAGGAGGCAGTAAATAAATTTCACATGAAGATAATATGTCTTTTCCTCTTTTTCAGCAACTCTGTTTGGTCCCAGGGTGAATATGATCTCAGGATCAATTTTATTAATCTCACCCCTCTCCCATTCCAACTGCTTAATTAAATCACTGTGACGTGTTCTGTTCTCCTGTGAGAATAAGCTCCATTTCCTGGGCCTTTCTTTTCCACCTACTAAATCTCCGAAATAGTCACCTTCTTCTGATTTCCTAAACAGTATATTTTCCAAATCTCTTTTATTTTCCTTGAGGAATTCTGAAATGACCAATCTAATGCTTCTTCTCCATGAGATCAGATTGGTAGCATTGGCCTGTGTTTGATTTATTGCCCTTCCTCCTAGAAACTCTCTCGAGACCCACCCGTCCTTCCTGCAGGCCCCCACACCCACACCAGCCTTGGGAGCAACCCTCCAGAGTGTGGGTTCCTGTTCCCTGTCATTTGCTGGCTTTCCACTTGACTATTTTGCTCTAAGCCTGTGTACACTGTGTTATAAATGTGTTTGTTGCTTCTTGGTCCAGTAACCAAGTGATACAGATGTACAGCTCCCCGGAAGCCAGCCCTTCCCATTAAGGAAAATGAATGACTTGGGCAGAATTAGACAGAACAGAGAGCCCGGCTGCCTCCCCATTCCCTTGTCTAGATTTCCTACATTTTATTTCCACAAACCTAAACAGGTAACAGTAACTATGGACTTACTTAAAGAAAGATCCAGGAAAACTCAGAAGAGTCAGATTACATCAGTCAAGACCACATTGATCAAGCCTGTCAGTGTATCTGTAACCTGAAGAGTGTTTCTCTACCAGGGACCAGATGCCCCCCAGGATATCTTGAGGGGGTGAAGATCATATCAACAAGGTCACAGCACAAGACGAGGGGTCATCTGAGAGGATGGGGGGGACACAAGATGAACAAAGTGAGGGGTCGTGATGGGGAGCAGGCTGAGAAGCAGGAGCGTTGGCTACATTAGCAACCCCAGAGTCCCCTCAGCTGTGCATCTGTGTCCCCTGATCCCTGCTCTGTGCCATGTTCATGGGCCATGTTTACCTACAGTGCCTGAAAACCTCAGTTGTTAAAAAAAATAGTTCATCTAAACTGAGATGCTAAATAGCCATGTGTAGCCACCCATGGATCAACAGAGGGTTGGAACGTTAACGTGCCATGATCTGAAATCATGGTTTAAATAGTCATGGTGGAGGAGTGGTGTTTGTTTCTGACCATGCCTTAATGCAAAACTGGAGTCCTTTATTCGCAGCATACGTTTGCAGTGCAGGATGCAATGCAGTGAGGCGTGAACTCCACCCCAAGCCAGCGTCTGGCCCCCAGTGTCCCCATGTTTCTGGAAAAGGACGTTTAAGCACATCTAATATCTGCACTAAATCACACTATTAACGTTCCTGCAACATCCACCTAACACAAGCTTTCCTCCAAACTGCCTTTGTCCAAGAATACAGCTTAGAAAATAGTTTTACCTGAAATTAGTTTCCTAAAGAAAGGCTTTCCAGGAGTGCGTGCATCTCTGCTCTCTACTCAGGGTTGTAAGTCATCTGGTATGTGTGTGAGCAGCCTGCTCTAGTCTAGACTTCACTTGCTAGACAACCCACAGAATAGAAAATAACTTGTAAAACATCTCCAGCAGCTCTGAAGTGAGATAACATATAAATAATGGCTACGGCTCTTAGAGTGGCTGTATCCAAAGGTTTAGACGTAAATAAGCACACACCAAAGTTCTTCTGCACAGTCTGAAAATACAGAGCAATGTGTAGAATTTCATTCCTTAACACTTACCTGCACAGCAGAGCCTGGCAAGCTACCCATGTCGTATTTGATATGCCAGATACCAGTAACAATTATAGACCTCATTCCCATAACCTGATGGAATGGTTTGAGACTCTTTATGTTCCTGGAGCAATCAGGTGCCCTTGGGCTCTACTTGCATGAGACAGGTCTTATTGAGATGTTACTGGTGCCGGCTTGAGCTAATCGATGATGAACGGGAAGACAGTGATACAGTGAACAATTATCCAGTGAACAAAGGTCTGGAAGCTTCTTTTCAGTGGACTCTGCTGCTGCTGGTGCAGAGACGGCGAAGGCCCAGGTCAGCAGAGGACACCCGGCTAGAGGGCTGGCAGTGGAGTTCACTCAGACCATAGTCAACAGTTTGGAGCTGTTAGACACGCTGGGCAGGCTCAGAATTGCAGGAGCACCCGGGAGGGAGCTGGATTCACAGGACTCTCCCCGTGGCCTCAGACGCTGCCTTCCTGTTGTCCCCCAGCGTGTCACTAGGCGTTTGTGTTGGGGCCCTCTCAGTGACTTTTTTATGCCTCACATGACCCTGGAGGTGAAGCTTAGTCTCTGCAAGGTGCTATTACAACTGAAGAGGAGCTTGGCCCCAAAGCCTGGCCATGGTGACAGGGAAGCACAACCGTTCAGAGGACGGTGCTGGGAAATGTGCGCCTTAGCCTAGGCTGTTTCAGAGGATGGAGCATCTGCCATGGACTTTCCCGACCAGAAATCCCACCCCTCTATGGTGCCTCAACTTCCTGGCTAGGGACCTGCATGTGGATAGGTCTGATTTGTTTGGATAGGAACGGGCGGGTGCAGGAGGAGCCACGGCCTCACAAGCTATCACCCTACTGGTGGTGGACTCGCCTTCTGAAAAACATCAAAATACGGGATCACAGCAGCATTAATGCTCAGGCCATGCCTGCCCCCTGGCCTGCACTGAATCATTAGATGTGGAAAAGTATATGAAAGATATTTTTTAAATAAAAAAGGAATTCAAAATGGCAATTATTATAGCAGAAACTAGAGAGAAGAGCACAAAGGCTCCTAAAAATTTAATTCCCCCAAAACTGTAAGGAGAAAAACCATGAAAAACTTTCTCTTGAGATGAAAGAAAATCAATAAATATTTCACTGTAACATTTTCACTGATGCTAATAGTCAATATTTAATATTCTGAAGTCAACTGCCTATCAGTTAAAATAACAATGTGGGAGGTGAAGAAATGGCTCAGAGGCAGAGGCCTGGAGTGTGCTGAGGCCTCAGGTTCAATCATTGGCAGCACATGGCCCCACCGCCCACCCAGTACCAACAGACCAGACCTAGGTAGGTCCTGAGCAGCCCTGCCGGGCTCCTCTAAAGTCATCACCGTGTGTTTTCCCATGAAAAAAGAGTTAAACTGGGGCCTGAGAGATAATACACAGGCAAGCCCTGGCCTTGCACACAGCAACTCAGCTTTGATCCCTAAGCCGCTATGGCCCCCCAAGCACTACCAAGAGGGGTCCCTGAACACAGTCAGGAAAAAGCCCAAAAACAAAAATTTCAGAAACTAGAACACATCTGAGTAGCCACAGATTGGCCCCTGGATATATGATGAACTCCTAGAGTTAGTAGAAAGTTACAGTCCGGCCCAATGCAGGTCCAGTCACAGTGGGAGGTGCAAAGTGGGGAACGCAGCTGTCAAAGGGCACGGGAGTTCGGAGAGGGGGAAGGAGGGACAAAGTATCAGGCCAGAACAGCAGAGCTGAGTGGGCACCCGTGACCTGTGTCTTGGATCCCCGGGACCAGTTCCAGTGCCCTGGGTGAGGCTCATGTCCATCATGATAAATGCATGGTGGCCTCCCCTCTCCAGAACAATCTCAGTCTCATTCCATACTCCTGAAATAATCCAAAGCTATTGCCTCAGCAAACTCTGAATTGTGCTGACTAATGTCATAATAAATCTCTGACGACCTCTGTCCCAAGAATATTGAAAATGTGCTGAAAAAATAGGTAAAGGAACAAAGATGATAGTCTCTTTATATCTGTGTCACTTGTATCACTTGTCTTCCCATTGTTCATCGATTTGCTCGAGTGGGCACCAGTAACATCTCCATACGTCCTGTCACATGCTAGTGTAGCCCAAGGGCATCTCCTTGCTCCAGGAACATGAAGAGCCTCAAATCATTCCTTCAGGTCATGGGAATGAGGCCTATAATTATTACTGTTTTTTGCTTATCAAATACGACATGGGTACCTTGCCAGGCTCTTCCATGCATGTGGGATACTCTTGTAGTAGCCTCTCATCTCATGCATTTATTAATGAACTGCACTGCCAAGCAAGACAGGGAAAGGTCAACTTTTCTGACAAGCTGTGGAGTCCAGATGCTGAAAATAGCGGCCCTCATGGTGTGGGGGTTCTTCTGGCTTCTTGTGAAGTTCTCATGGAATGGCGGGTCAGGGCTAGAACCCGCCTTCCCTCCTGGGTGCCTCATGATCAGCTGGGCACAGGGAGAGCTGGTAGCAGCTCTGCCCCATGTATCTGAGTCTCTGGATCAGATATCTTGCAATCTATAATGTCCAAAACAGGGGAGAGACCTAGAGACAGAGACAGAAGGAAAGTGCCCGCCATGGCACAGGTGGGGTGGAGATGGGTGCGGAGAAAAACTGGTGACATTGGTGGTGGGAAATGCACACTGGTGGAAGGATGGGTAATGGAACATTGTATGCCTGAAACCCGACATGAACACCTCTGTAACTGTGTATCTCACAGTGATTCAATAGTGAAAAATACAATTTTTTAAAAAATTTATATAAAAGAAAATATTTTGTTGCTTCTAGAAAAGATACCATATTACTTGGTAATTGGAGGTTATCCATTATAAATCTAGTTATATTTGTGATGCAAATACATTTTTCAGGCTTTTTAGATTTTGCAGATGATCAGATTATATCTTCTTTGACCTCTGTGAGGATTACCCAGGGTTTACCCACTCTGATGCTTCTTCCTTCCTCTTTGATTTCCACATGTTTCGAGACTAGTCTCACCCACACAGACAGACACTAGTCACTTGCATCTATCGTTCTTTGGTCTTGTACCTGCCTCATCCTGTACAGAGCAAATCCTTCAGGGTGGATTGGAGGCAATGGCACAGACCCCCTCCCCGAGCTCAAGCCCTCTTAGGCCTTCTCAGCGGATGACAGCGAATCCATGCACACTCAGGGTTGCACTCTTGCCCTCTGCTTGCATGGTTAAACACAACCAGGTTTGCATCTTCAGCTAAGCTCATGGGTGGCTACTTCACATGGTTAAGGGCTGTGAAGGGAATGTGGTGTTGGCAACAGTGTGAAGGACAAAGTCCAGCATCCCTAAAGTGTGTGTGGTTATCACTGGCCTCAGGAGTGATGTTGTATCCTTTCCAATTCCTCGTTATCTACCAACTTCATTTTAAGAATTCAGTTTTCTAAGAACCTTTACATCAGTGTTCCATAAATAGGACACAGAGGACTTTATTTCCTACTAGCTGTCCTATAAGACTTGCCGTTTCAGACGAACTCACTTGTACCTGACTCCTGGAATAGACATATTGAAAGTCGTTGCTCAGTTTTATAGCATTAACAGCCCTTGTTCACTCCTGGGAATTTTTGCTATTTTCCCATCTCCCAGTATACTTCCTAAATAAGTATCAAGATGCTGAGTTGTTACTGTAACCAGTTCAATTTATATTCGGAACATGGATAAGCAACATTCTCTCACAGGGTACAGACGGTTCCTGTGTGGCAGGAGGTACAAATTTGCAATATTTACAGCACAGTTTTGTTCTTCAGTTCGGGGTAACCCACAAGCCTGTGGTGAGTGGGAAATTCCAGAGATCTTTTGTTCTTTCTTTGGGGACAGGACCAAAAGCTGTGATCCTGGCATATGTATTTCCAGGAAGGGCTGAGAACACAAGACACAACTCCAGGTATGCTCATGGGGGCACAAGAAGGTGTGTGGGATGCAGGGCTAAGTCATTCACGCTGGCCTTCAGTGGACATGGCCTGGCTCTTGTCCACTGATTATCATTATTGTTCATTCTTTGCTCAAAGACCCAGAGTCAAGTACAATCTCACAGGTTCCCGCTGTATTGTGGAATGACAGATTCCAAATGATTGTTTGCTTTGGTCTTAAGTGGCAAATGAATGCTGTGGGCTCATTTTCACCACAAGTATGAGAACAAACAATAATTCAGGTTATCTTTCACTGTATCACTGTCTTCCCGTTCATCATCGATTTCCTCAGCAGGCACCAGTAACACCTCCATATGTCCTGTCTCATGCAAGTAGAGCCCAAGGATACCTGCTTGCTCCAGGAACATAAAGAGCCTCAAACCATTCCATCAGGTCATGGGAATGAGGTCTATAATTGTTACTGGTATTTGGAATATCAAATGCAACACGGGTAGCTTGCCTGGCTCTGCCTTGCAGGTAGCATATTCTTGTAGTCATCTCTAAATCCAGCATTTATTGATGAACCACATGGTCGCACGAGCAGGACTGTGATAGGCTGGTCTGCTGGATGGAGTTCTGACGAGAGGGAAGTCGGATGTGGAAAATGGAGGCCCTCATGGAGTGAGGGGTCGTCTGGGCTTGTTGCAAGGCTCTTCTGAGGTGGCGGGCCAGGGCTAGAACCCGCCATCCCTCCCCGGGCACCTTGTGAGCGACTGGGCATAGGGAGAGCCAGTAGCAGCTCTGCCCCATGTTTGTGAGTCTCTCAGGTTATCTTTCACTGTATCACTGTATCACTGTCTTCCCGTTCATCTTCGATTTGCTCGAGCGGGCACCAGTTACATCTCCACATGACCTGTCTCATGCAAGTAGAGCCCAAGGGAACCTGCTTGCTCCAGGAACATAAAGAGCCTCAAACCATTCCATCAGGTCATGGGAATGAGGTCTATAATTGTTACTGGTATCTGGCATATCAAATATGACACGGGTAGCTTGCCAGGCTCTGCCGTGCGGGTAGCATACTCTTGTAGTCATCTCTAAATCCAGCATTTATTGATGAACCGTGCAGCCACTTGCAGCCATGCGAGCCGGGCTGTGATAGGCTGGTCTGCTGGATGGAGTTCTGACGAGGAGGAAGTCCGGATGTGGAAAATGGAGGTCCTCATGGAGTGGGGGGGTTGTCTGGCTTATTGTGAGACTCTGCTGGGGTGGTGGGCCAGGGCTAGAGCCTGCCATCCCTCCCGGGCACCTTATGAGCAGCTGGGCACAGTGAGAGCCAGTAGCAGCTCTGCCCCATGTCTCTCTCAGGTTATCTTTAATTATGTGATATAGATGATTGATATATTCTAAATCTATACTATATGGACCTAGGGATCAAAGGTTGAACAATTTTCTAAAAAATATTTTATTATACCACCATGAGATATACAATTTCAAAGATGTTCATGTTTGGGTTTCGGTCATACAGTGTTCCAGCACCCATCCCTCCACTAGTACCCATTTCCCACCACCACGGTCCCCAATTCCCTCCCCCTCCCACAGCCTGCCTCTGTGGCAGGTTCTTTATCTCTTCTCTCTCTCTCTCTTCTCTTCTCTTACACATTGTGAATTGCAATACGTACATTTAGAGGTTACATGTGTTCCTTTTGTCTATATTTAGTGCTCAGTTCTAGCCTGGTATTGCCATTTTCAACAATTATTAGCACACTGTTTCATTCTCTGTCTTACCTAACATATGACTCTCACATTTTTGTGGTAGATTCCACCTATTGACAAGACCTCCTGATCCATGTTTTGCCTGACCTTGGATGTTAGTATTATAATATATATATATATATATATATATATATATACATATATATATATATCACATAAATAAATGCAGTGATTCTATATCTGTCATTTTCCTTCTGGCTAATTTCAGTCAACATGATCCTCTCCATATACATCCATTTATAGGCAAATTTCATAACTTCATTTTTCCTAGCAGCTTCATAGTATTCCATTTTGTAGATGTACCAAAGTTTCTTTATCTAGTCATCGGTTCTTGGGCACTCTGGTTATTTCCAGATTCTGGCTATTGTAAATAGTGCTGCTATGAAAATAAAAGTGCAGATGGTGTTTCTGCTGTGTATTTTTTGGCTTCCCAGGGTATATTCCAGGAGTGGTATGGCTGGGTCAAAAGGGAGCTCAATATCTAGTCTTTGGAGGAATGTCTATATTGTTTTCCAAAAAAGGTTGTACCAATAGGCATTCCACCAACAATGGATGATAGTCCCTTTCTCCCCACATACATGCCAGCATTTGTTGTCCTTGCTCTTTTGGATATGTGCCAGTCTCTGTGGTGTGAGATGATTTTTGTTTTGATTTGCATCTCTCTGATGATTAGTGATTATGAACATTTTTTCATATGCCTTTTGACCATTCGAATTTCTTCTTTGTTGAATTTTGTTCATTTCTTCTCCCCATTTTTTGATGGGGTTGGTTGTTTCTTCTTGTAAAGTTCTATAGTGCCTGATATATCCTGGATATTAACTCCTTATCAGATGGGCCTTGGGTGAATATTCTTTCCCATTCTGTGGGCTGTCTTTGTATCTTGGTCACTGTTTCTTTTGAAGTGAAGAAGCTTTTCAGTTTCATGTAGTCCTATATGTTTATCTTTGCTTCCAATTGCTTAGTTAGTGGTGTTTCATCTTTGAAGATGCTTTTAGCTTCAATATCTTGGAGGGTTTTCCTATATTTTCTTCAATATACTTTATGAATTCAGGTCTGATATTGAGATCTTTAATCCATTTTGATCTGATTTTTGTGCATGGTGTTTGAAAAAGGTCCAAATTCATTTTATTATGTGTAACTGCCCAGTTTTCCAAGCACCACTTGTTGAAGTGGCTTTTCTTGCTCCATTTCATACATTTTGCTCCTTTATCCTTTATTAAATGATAATGTTTTTTGAGGATGAGTGTCAAGATACTCAACTCTATTCCATAGGTCCACAGGTCTGTTTTTATTCCAATACCATGCTGTTTTTAACTACTACCACTTTGTAGTACAGTTTGAAGTTGGGAAGGGAAATGTCTCCCATCTTTTTCCCATGGATTGCTTTAGCTATTCATGGGGGTTTATTATTCCATACAAATTTCAGGAGTATTTGGTCAATTTATTTGAAGAATGTCATGGGTATCCTTATAGGGATGGCATTGAATCTGTATAAAGTTCTAGGGAGTATTATAATTTTGACAATATTGATTCTCCCAATCCATGTGCAGGTAATGTGTTTCCATTTCCTTGTTTCCTTTTTATTTCTTGAAGCAGTGTTTTATAGTTTTCTTTGTATAGGTCCTTTACACTATTAGTTAAGCTGATTACTAGGTATTTAAGTTTCTGTGGCACAATTGTGAATGGGATCATTTTATTAAAATCCCTTTCTTCTCTTTTGTTATTTGTATATAGGAAAGCCACTGATTTTTGGGTATTGATTTTGTACCCTGACACTCTGCTACAAGTATCTATTGTTTCTAGGAGCTTTTGGAAGAGAGTTTAGGGTTCTCTAGGTATAATATCATGTTATCTGCAAATAGTGATAGCTTGACTTCTTCCTTGCCTATCTGGAAAAGGCAGAACTTTTACAAAAACAAAAGGACATATGCTTTATGAAGAGAATTAGGCTCCAAATGAGCAGTCTTTTGTCACAGTCATGTCAGTCATGGATCTTATTGAGAGTCATGGCATACAGGCTTCATAAGTTCATTCATTCACTCATGGAATCTGGTCATGACTGCAGAAAGCATGGACCATGCTTCCAAGTCTTGACCTGGAAATGAGGAGAATACAGTGAAGGTGGGCTGCTGTGGGAAGTGTGGCCTGACTATGGTACTTCTATGAGAGGCATGGATTGTGAAGAGGCACCTGGGCAGATTCCTGGCCTGGCTGCAGCCATCAGAAAGTGCTGAGTAAAAGCACCCCAGTACGCTTTAACCAGTATCCAGATGACACCAATGCTCTTGTGTGGAAGGGAAACCTACGTGGTAGTCAAGCCCAGGGAACATACAAGCTGTCTTAAATCATGGAAGTCAAGCCCACAGAACACACAAGTTGGCATGAGTCTTGGAAGTCAAGTCCACAGAACACACAAGCTGGCGTGATTTGTGGCAGTCAAGCCCATGGAACAGACAAGCTGTCTTAAATCGTGGAAGTCAAGCCTACAGAATGGACAAACTGACACGATTCATGGCAATCAGTCCATGGAACACACATTCTGATATGAATTACAGCAGTCAAGTCCACAGAACAGACAAGCTGGTATGAATTGTGGTCACTGTAAGCTGCACTGGCCCTGGCCATGTGGAGCATGACTGTCCATGACAATGAATTCCTGTGATAGCTATTAGCAAATATATTTGTCTTGTGAAATAACAAAGATGAATGGTCATTTATGGCACATAAAGTCATGCAGACCAGAGAGAAAAGAGCAGTTCTTTGTTTAGAAGCCGTGTCATTGGCCAGACGCCCATGCCCACAGGCTCTGAACTTCACTGAGCATTTAATCACCATGAAGCTGCTTGGAGGGCCACTGTGCCATCCATGTTCTCAAGAAGTGGAGAGGTAGATACTTCTGGACACTCTGAGGAATGTAGCGATACCATTTATTGGGGAAAGAAACAATTGCGTGTATCGGGTGATTCAGATGGTGTTTTCTGGAAATGGGACCACAGGAGCTTCCCAATGTTTTCTCAGAGCCTTGTTTAGCACTGTATCAGGCAAGAGAGCGTCACCTACTGGGCCCCACACGATGGCTCTGGCTCTGCCCCAGGCTGCCCTGGATCCAGCCTTACCACCTGAATATGAGTGTCTGTTACAGAGAACGTTTCTCTGCAGTGAAGCCATTTAGATCTAAGCCATTATAAAACAGAGTCTGTGTTGGTATTTGGGTAAATAGTTATAAACTACTTGGGTCTTCTTAATTTTCTGGCATTCTATTTGGTTGTCTTTTCCTCTGTTTTCATGGCCAGTGACATCGAGTCCCTGAAAATGCTGCTCCACTTGGTGTTGTATGGGCTGCCTATGTTTTCCGCAGTATTTATGGCTTCAGATCTGCCTCAGTGTCAGCAATTTTGGATTAGCTTTTGTGTAAGGTGTGAGATAGGGACCTGGTCTGAGTTCTTGACTTTGTTGTTTGTTTGTTTTACTTTTTCGGATAAACAAGATGGTTCTCATTTAAACTTACTTAGAAAGATGTGCGGGTAGAGAGGAGTATGGGTTCCCTCTCTGGGTTCCAGAGAGATCATGGGCTGTACCAGAGTGGGCAAAATTGGTACAAGTGAAATACATGTTAAGGGAGAACAAGGACTTGAGCAAGCCTAGTTCAGGTTTTCACACCGATATATTTATCTATCACTTCACTTGATCACATGAATCCGTTATTCATTGATTTGCTCGAGCAGGCACCAGTAACATTTCCATTGGACCCTATCATGTGCCAATGTAGCCTAATGGCATCTGGTTGATTCAGGAATATGAAGAGCCTCAAACCGTTCCTTCAGGGTCTTGACAAGGAAGTCTGACCATCTTGTAGGCGGGCGGCCACGTGATCTTTTGACATCCCGTGGGATCCAGTTGGTAATGGCTCTAGTCCAGCGGTTGTCTCCAAATCGCATTACATGTCCAGCCCATCTGATTTTCGATGCCTTGGCAAACGAGACGGCATCCCTGATTCTGAAATAGCAACGGAGGTCAGAACTCCGGATTCCTTCTCTCACTTGAGTGAGGCGTGATATTCCAAGCATAGCTCTTTCAATTCTCATCCTTCTTTCATAGGGCCCAGGTCTCTGAGGTGTATGTTAATGCAGGGAGAAGGGTGGAGTCAAAGAGATGTGTCCAGAGCAGGAGGTTCTTTGTCCTTTTAGCTATTTCTTCGATGCCTTTGAAGACCTTCCATGCCGCTCTCTTCTTCCTGGCGCAGCTCAGGTTTTAGGTCATTCATCATGTTGACTTCTCGACCTAGGTACACATAACTGCTGCATTCAGAGATGTTTGTTCCATTGAGAGTGAATGGGGCCTCTGGAACTAGTTCATTTTTCATAAACATGGTTTTCTTTAGATTCAGCTATAGACCTATCTTTCCACATTCTCTGTTGAAGTCAGCCAGCATTTGTGCCGCTTGGCTAATGTTTGGTGTTATTAGAACGATGTCATCAGCGAAGCGGAGGTGGTGTAGTTACCGATCATCTAGTTCATTCCCATTCCTTCCCATTCTAATTGTCACATAATGTTCTCTAGGGTGGCGCTGAAGAGTTTTGGTGAAATGGTATCACCCTGTTGAACCCCTCTTTTGACATCAATGATCTCTTCTTTATAGAATGGTGAGATCCTGGTGGTGAATCTGTAATACAGCTCACGAAGGATCTTGATGTATTGGGTTTGAACACCCTGTTTGTCTAGGGCTTCGATGACCACTTCAGTCTCCACAGAATCAAAGGCTTTCTGTAAATCAATGAACGTGAGACAGAGAGGCATCTTGTACTCCCTACAAACCTCAATGAGCTTGGTTACTGTGTGGATATGATCGATTGTGCTGAATCCTTTCCAGAAGCCTGCTTGCTTGCATGGTTGTCCTTCATCTAGTGTTCTGCTAATCCTGTTCTGGATGACTCGTGTGAACAGCTTGTAGATGACGGACAACAGGCAGATGGGGCAATAGTTGCCGATGTCGTGAATGTCTCCCTTCTTGAACAGTAGAACTGTCCTGCTGGTTTTCCATTAGGAGGGCACCTTGCATTCGGACAGGTAGCGTGTGAAGAGCCACGCTAGTGTATTGATGATATTTATCCAGAAAGCTGTGCAGTAGTGGAGCAGTGGTCTTCCTACAGAAGGTTGTCCTTTTCCCCGTGAACTTCAGATTCGTGGAAACACTGCTTCAAGAATAAGCCTGATGGAGCCAGAAGTCTTCAAACATGTCCTTATAATCCACACCACCGGATACCAGCCCACAGATTACAGTACCACATGGCTTCATGCAAAAAGAAAAATCCAAAAATTTCCAGAAAGATGGCTACCTGCAAATATAATGCTTGCCATGTAGTACCAATCAAAAGACTCAAGTATCATGAGGCCAACTTTGTTAATAGAAGTGCTGTAGATGATGAGCCACTTAATCTGCTAAAGGTAATTTCACCAACATTTGATATTTATCCATATCATAGATTAATAAAAGAGCATCAAGGACACGGAAACCCATTCCTATACATGAACTGGAAGAATTAAGATTTTCAAACTGATTGTCCAATCCAAACGTAGCACTCTACAGACTCAATGCAGTCCCTATAAAAATACTCATGTATTTCATAGAGACAGACCAAATGCTGTCTATGGCATAGTAACTGACTCCCTTCCCTGGCCAGGTCACCAAGTCAGAAACAGGAAGACTGAATGCTTGTCCTTCCCCAACTTGAAATTATACCATAAAACTATAGCAATCAAGACAGAGTGGTACTGAAACAAAACCAGAATCTCAGAGTGATGGAATAGAATTGAGAGCCCAGAGACAGGCCCTGGGGGCTGGGCAGTCTTTGACTAAGGAGCTGGATGCATGGAGCGAAGCGAGGAAAACCTCAACAAAGGGGATTATGGTCAGTCATGTGGGAGGAAATGAGCTTAACTCCTATACCTGCTTCAGTTCAATGAGTTCCTGGCTTTTATTTTTTTTTAAATTCATGAAGGATTCTTCCCCTTGAGTCTGGCTCAGTTCATTCCATCTCTTTTCAGCCTTTTTACACCTGTGGACCAGGACCTGTCCTTGCAGCCATCCAGGGACCAGCCTAAGAACCAAAGGAGGGCCTGAGGCTGCCAGCCTTGAGCATCACACTGGTCAATGGACTGGAGTCCGAAGAGCACGGGTTTATGTCAAAGGTCATGTGTAACAGTCTTCCATTGCACCTTCTAGAATTCTGTTCAGACCCAGGACCTGCCCTTTCATTGTTCTGTGCAGACACTGCTCTGAAGCCCTGCCGCAAGCCTGTGAACGAGGGACTGTGTGTCTCCTAGTGCTGTGGGGATCAGACCCGGGAAGTGAGTCCGTGCAGCTGCCAGGGGCAGCCCCTCACACAGAGCTCTGGTCTCCTGGGGTGGGGAGCACGGGGAGGAGTAACCTCAGGACAGGTGGCGGGGGTTTACTGATAGCCTGGGCCGGGAGGGGACACAGCACTGCGAGTGTGAAAATGTACTATGGAAAATCGTGTACACTCCGTTCACTCAATAAAAAATTACACAAGCAGAAGCCACTGGTATTCAGTAGTGCCAATCCGGAGGCCAGCACTACTCTTAGGTGTGAAGGCTGAAAGTAACGTCATGGGGAATCTCTTTAGGACTTTAGAAACCTCAGGAAATCCTAAAGGGCGCAAGTCTGAACAGAAGGACAACCCAAAGTGAGCCCAGGTACAATCAATTTGTGAACCTAACTTTAATTTTGAATAAATAAGTGATATTTGAATAAGTAATACGTGTTAGCAAAATTAAGGCTTTTCTCCACATTACACACTAATTTACTTTTGCTAAATTCAATACTGTTTTGATAAAAGCTTTGCAAGTATGTTGTCAATCAAGTTGGATAAAAATCTGTTAAAATGACTGATTATGTTAACTTTAGGTCAGAAATTGGCATGATTTAGTAAGAACTGTGTCCCTCTCCACAAACATGCTTCAGATAAGGAAAAGCTTTTTAAATACTGGAGTCTAACCAGATGACTTGGTCAGACTTCTGGAGCAAATGCTCACATTTAAAGACTCTGTATTGGCTTATTTTAAATTAAGTCATTACAAAATAGTCTACATGGTTAAGGTGATCAGCGTTCAACCAAAAATTCATCAGATCAATGATAGGAATGTCTTTGCTCTAAACAGTCATCTACAGAAGTGGGAGATCATTTAAAAAATTAAAGTCTGAGGCTTTAAGGTGTAATTGCAGGCTGCCAACAGCAGTTGCTTTCCCCAGAGTACTAGGAAGAGATTGACGGAGTTGTGTCCTGACTGTGCCATTTTCACAGAGGAAAGCGCTGTTGTGTGAATCCTTGTAGCCTCCAGTTGGTCTGTTCTTTGTGTTCTGTAGTTCGCATCCACATGTCTCTGTGTGTGTGTGTGTGTGTGTGTGCAGATAAAGACAGTCCTGCACCCCCGCACCCCAGACTTTGTCTCTGCAGGAAGCTGCCAGGGCACAGCTTCTGTGCAGTTACCAGGCAGGCGGCATGAAGGCTCTTGGTTCTCCTCTCCCTGTGGTCTGGGGCGTTGAACGAGGAGCACAGAGGGGCCACAGTGCTCCCTCTAAGGCTCTTATCTCTTCAGAAAAGGTGGTTCTTGTCCTTCCACCTGGCAGGTGGTCCTGGACTGAACATTTCCAGGCATGGTTGGACACACAGAGGAATAGAGCACTAGGAAATCAGAACCATGAGAATGTGTAAGAGCGAGCTTCGTGTCTGTTCACTTGAGTTCAATCTTGGCCCCTGCAGCTTCTTTCTACCTGGGAGGGAGTTTGAGGCATCTGAGACCTGTATGTCTCACCCTACCTAAGAGCTGGACAGTAGGGCATCATCCCCTGAGAGATGTACAGTAGGGAGTCACCCCTGAGAGATGGACAGTAGGGCGTGATCCTCTGAGAGATGGACAGTAGGGCGAACCCCCTTAGAGCAGACATCAGGGCAGGGTATCATACGCCCAAGAGCTCAACAGTGGGGTGTCACCCCTCAGAATCCGCCCTCAAGAAAAGCCAGGTTTGTTTGGTGAAGTCAGCAAACATTTATGGCACACACCCATGTATTTGGTCTCTGAATCCATTTTGGGGAGGCTTTCCAATAAGCTCAGCCCCCTAATGAAATGTTTTTTTTTGTTCACCACACTGTTCTGTGATAGTCTTAG
Organism: Cryptotis parvus; assembly: GCA_021461705.1. Lineage (NCBI taxonomy): Eukaryota > Metazoa > Chordata > Mammalia > Eulipotyphla > Soricidae > Cryptotis > Cryptotis parvus. Next base: position 49,555 of record JAJIBD010025993.1, on the reverse strand, counting down.
TAGCATAAGGTGCTTTTAACTTGAAAAGGGGATGGATTTCTACGGATTTCTATCATGATCTAGGAGGTGGCCAGACTTAGTTCAATGACAGTCTCTCAGTTTCCATCTAATTTTTTAACCATATTTTGGTTGTAATTTCTACTTTCTGGAAGCTGAAAGTGTGTCAATATTAGCCTTTTTCCCCACTAACACCATCCTCTCTCCAAATGATCTTCAACTGATAGTCTGTTAGCCATAAGTATAGTAATTTTGTCTTTGTTTTTTATTTTGACCTAAAAGACAGTGAGGCAAGAGGCTGGAACGGGAGGGGAGGGAGGAAGAGACTATAGATAAATAGACTGGGGTCTGGAGGGAGAGAGAGACAGAGAGAGACTATATAGAAACATGTCCGAGGTCTAGAGGGGGAGAGAGACAGAGACTACATATAGAGAGAGAGTCAGAGACTATATAGTGTATATAGAGAGACCATATATAGACTATATATAAGCTATATATTGACTATATAGACAGAGACTGTATATAAACAGACTATATAGAGAGACAGAGACTATATATATATATATATATATAGACTGGGATCTAGATGGAGAGAGAGACAGAGACTATAAAATGACTGGGATCTAGAGAGAGACAGAGAGACTATATAGATAAATAGACTGGGGTCTACAGAGAGACTATATATATAGACTGGGTTTTAGAGGGAGAGAGACAGAGACTATATATATATATATATATATATATATATATATATGATGGGTCTAGAGGGAGAGAGAGACAGAGAGACTATATAGTAACATGACTGGGGTCTAGAGAGAAAGACAAAGACAGACTATATAGATAAATATGGCTGAGGACTAGAGGGAGAGAGAAACAGAAACTATATATGTAACTACGACTGGGGTTTAGAGGGAGAGAGAGACAGAGACTATAAAAATTTGACTGGGGGCCGGAGCGATAGCCCAGCGGGTAGGGCGTTTGCCTTACACGCGGCCGGCCTGAGCCGGCTCGGGTTCGATCCCCAGCATCCCATATGGTCCCCGAGCACCGCCAGGAGTAATTCCTGAGTGCAGAGCCAGGAGTAACCCCTGAGCATTGCCGGCTGTGAGCTAAAAAGCAAAAAAAAAATATGACTGGGATCTAGAGAGAGACAGAGAGACTATATAGATAAATAGACTGGGGTCTAGAGGGAGTGAGAGACAGATAGAGAGACTATATAGAAACATTTCTTGGGTCTAGAGGGAAAGAGACAGACTATATAGATAAACAGACTGGGGTCTAGAGGGAGAGAGAGACTATATAGATAAATAGACTGGGGTCTGCAGGGAGATAGAGACAGACTATATATATAAATACAGTAGGTCTAGAGGGAGAGAGTGACAGAGAGACTATATAGAAACATTTCTGGGGTCTAGAGGGAGATAGAGACTATATAGATGAATAGACTGGGGTCTAGAGAGAGAGAGACCGAGACTATACATAAAAAACATGGCTGGGGTCTAGAGAGAGAAACTATAAAAACACGACTGGGATCTAAGACGGATGGAGAGAATATATAGAAAAATAGACTGGGGGTCTGGGCCAAAGTGGTTATAGATCACAGAGAAAATGTGGGGATAAATAGTCCTGCAAAAATAAACTAAGAGAAGAGCATATGGTGCATTCCCAGTGTCTGGTATTTGTAGATTTTTACAATCATATCTTCATGTACCTTACAATCTGCAGAGGACTTTTGCTCCCGTGTGGTCTGCCTGTGTTTCAGTGATCCAATGAGAAAGTTGTCATTTCTGGAAGACCATTGACTTGCCCCTATGGAGGAGGCGTCCTCCCATTCAGGGTCTGCACCTATCTCTGTGCATCCAAGCCTCCATGTGTGAAGCACTGAAATGCCTCCAGTGCCTTTTGTGTCTGTGTACTGAGCCGGTGTTGGTTCTGCACTTCTGCGTCTGCTCCAGAGCAATCTGCCAGACTTGCTTTAGGTTTGCGATTCATTCTTCTTCTGAATGGCCTGGAAGAGTTTCTGGTTTAGTGAGACCCCCATCAATGGAGATCATGCCCACGTGGTAGAGTCTACTGCTTGGAAACAGCCATGAAGAATTCAGTAACTGCAGTGATTCTGTGTGATGCTCGTCCATATTGTCTTTTTGTTCAGTGCATCTTGCTACCAGTGGTCACCGTTGATGAGTGGGCTGCAAGGCTGTGTGAAAAGCACACAAACATCCTCTGCCTGCACCTCCTGATGACACAGGACACAGGACACTTGACTGACCCAGGAGAGTTATTTGCCACAGGACTGTCCTTAATTAGGACATGCAGCATTTTTGTTGAAGTCCTGAGGAAGTGTGTAGACTTTGGGTGTGACCACTTCGGGTTACACCCTGACCATGCAGCATGGTGCCTGTGGCTTTCCTTGTTGGAAGGGCTGATGCTCCCTCATTCTTGGTCATTCTCGGAGTCTTTCCCCTCAGTGCAGGGTTGTACTCTCAGAAATGATAAGCTCTCTCAGTCAGTGCTCCTGATCTCAGCTCTTTATTAGCTGTCAGTCAGGGCCACAATTGAACCCATTTCTCAGCTTATCCTTCAGCCACGTGCCCTGGTGGTTCTCCCACCAGTGACAGCGCAGTGTCTTGTTTCCAACATCTGAAAGTGCATTGTCTGTAGTCAGTGGGAGTAACATGAATGGTTGTGGCAGCAAATCCCTTTGTGCCTCACTTCCTTTACTGTCACTCACCATGACTCTTGTCTTCCTAACTGGATCATTCTCACTTCTTCTCTGGACAAGTCTTATTGGTGGCCAGAGGTGAAGGTGGGGGTACAAGAAGTTCCCAGGCATTGGAGAACAGCACTTGGGGTTTCTTATAGTCTCTTGTCCAGAGCAGAGGGTATCTCCCATTATCCAGCTACAAGCAGGTTAATTTCCCTGTTTTACGGTGTGACCTTGGTCACCTCAACTGAAACTCCACTTGCTACCTACCACAGGGCATCCTGATCCTGAGCGTGCCCAGGTGAGTTGCCCAAGTGCTTTCTCCTTTGTGATCAATCAGAGGAGCAGATCCTGCCTCATGGCAACTGTGTGGCTGCTTCCTCCCTACATCTATACCTTAGAGCCTCCCCAGAGACAGTGCTCTAAGTCCGCTGTGCCCTGCTTTACCCAGGCAACACTGAGACTGCCACCATCTTCTCAAATATAAAGCACTAGAGAACATTCCAGAATGGACAGCACTTCTGAAGTTATGCTGACCTTCCTCCTCCCTCATAGCCAACTTTCTGGATGCTTGTTGCTCTGGACCCTAGGCAGAGTGGTTCTTTGTTTTAGTATTGCCTCTTTTCTGTTCATCTGTGTTCAGACACAAAGTAGATTTTGTTCAAGCACAAGAAGTCCACCACCAGCTGTGTGGGCCACATTCACAGTGAGGTGGAAAGCATGTAGATGGCCGGATCAGCTGAGTTCTCCCACTGGCTTTGGATAAGGCTGGGTGAGTGATACCTGGGCTGAGAGAGAAGACGTCAGCCTCACACAGCTTCCTGGCTTCAAATTGCTTTCTGACTGGGTTCTCCTGTTTCCTCATCTGAAACGTGGGCTGATGAGACCCGCTGCATGTCTACGGGTGTGTTGTGAAGATATGTTGCAGGCAAGCACTTGGCACAGGGACTGGGGGGGGGTGGTGAGGTACCAGCATGGGGAGTCAGAGGTTCTGTGTAGAACAATCAATGGTGCAGACTCAGAGACCAAGGAATGGCAGCCGGAGGATATCTGTCAAGCAGCCACCCAGTGAGGAGACCTGGGACATAGCATCAAATCCATTCCCAGGCTGAACAGAAAGCACATGCCCAAGGGCTGAGATGACTTGCCTGAACCGTGTGTGGAGCTTCTTCCCTTCCACCAAGTGGCTGCTGGGGTGTGGCACACTCGTGAGTCTCATCCTGTGAGTCTCCGTCTCGAGCTGCTCAAGGGCCGCATCCAGGGAAGGAATGAGATGAGACAACTAGAGGGAATGACTGAATGTCCAACACTGTAATTTTCTAGTCTAACATAAATTATTTTTTAAAAAAAATTTAGCCCCCAAGTTTTGTGCTAATTATTTTTGGGGGGGTGGGAATGATTACTCAGAAAATGCAAGAATCAAAACACAGACTGTGCGGATAGTTGGTGGAATATTCCAAGACAGGGTAAGTAGACTTTGATGAGATAGAAATACAGATTATCTTCCAGAGTCCATTTCCAAAGTCACAGTTTAGAAGGTCATTCTGGGTCTTGCTGTCTGTTCTGGAACCAGAAGCCACACGTGCTCATTCATATGTCAACAAATCAAGCAATATTTTAGAGTAGTTTCCTCCGTTACACTGTGCATATTTCATGCACTCCATAGCCACATGTGGGTTAGTGGCAGCCCGGCAGGACCTCTCAGGGGAACATTTCTATCCCCTCCAGAAACTTCTCTTGCATGGAGCCTCTAGAGCATCAGAGAAGACAGCGTTGGCCAAGGAGGAGGTACAGTGCACTCAGAAGTGCTGAGAGCTGTGTGCCCATAAGAAACTATGATAGGCTTGCATGGACAATAAGCCGCATAGCCCCTCCACAGTGAAAAGGGCATAGCTTGTGGTCAGACAAAGGTTTCCAGAAGATAAAAGGACTGAAAGTTTGCAGGGGGCAAAGGCAAGTGTTTGACTAGTTGGAACCCCGCCTGATGTCCCACCTGTCTAGGTGGGCAAAGGCAGGTAATTGACAGGATGGGCCCCATCTGATGTCTCTGTCTGTCTAGGTGGGCAAAAGCAGGTGTATGACTGGATGGGTCCTGTCTGACCTCCCCCCATCTGTCTAGGTGAGCAAAGGCAGGTGATTGACTGGATGGGCCCTGTCTGACCTCCCCCCATCTGTCTAGCGCATCTTTGAAGAGCAGCCCCTCAGACCCTCATGGTGTTCCCAGCCATCTGGACACTGGGCTGCACTTTGGGCCCCTTCACATGTTGTTGTGATCCAGGAGGATACTGGAGGCACTCCATGAAAAGTGGGCCCACATTCCCTGGGATGGTTTCAAGCAGAGGAGGCATTTGATCTGCCTAGCATTTATTTGGTGAAGAACTAACTCTGTGAAATAACTCCCTTTTTGTATGAAGCACACCCTGAAGAGCCCCACCTGAGGGCTTTGGGTTTGTTTTCCGACCTGTCTGCTGCTCCAAGCTCTGAGGGTTGGGTGATTCGTGACCATCATTTCCAACCTGGAATTCAGGAAGGCAAGGAAGGCAGCACTTGGTCCTGGTCACTCTGCCCTGTCACAATAGCCAGAGGGCAATGACCCTTCTCTGGCCCTGTCTGCTTCTGGAACAACACACGTTTTGTTTTGTTAGAAAAGTAGAAACTAATGCTGTTTGTTTTGTTTTTTTCATTTTATTATACCACCATGAGATATACAAATACAAAGCAGTTCATGATTGGGTTTCAGTTACACAGTGTTCCAGCACACATCCCTCCACCAGTGCCATTTCCCACCATCAATGTCCCCAGATTCCCTCCCCCTATTCCAGCCTGCCTCTAAGGCAGACACTCTGCTTCTGCTCCTGTTCTTTCTCCTCCTCCTCCCTCAACCTCTTCTTCCTCCTTTTCCCCCTCTTCTTTTCCTCTCCTCCATTCTCCTTCCTCCTTCTTCTCTCCCCTCCTCCTCCTTCTCCTCCTTCCTCCTCCCTCTTTCTCCTTTCTTCTCTCTCCTTTATCTTACACATTGTGGCTTATAGTACATACATTTAGGGGTTATCATGTATATCCCTTTTCCGACATTCAATGCTCAGTTCTTGATCACTTGATCACTTGAATCCCATTATTCATCGATTTGCTCGAGCGGGCGGCAGTAATATTTCCACTGAACTCTGTCACTTGCCAATGTAGCCCAATGGCATCTGTTTGATTCAGGAATATGAAGAGCCTCAAATTGTTCCTTCAGGGTCTTGACAAGGAAGTCTGACCATTTTGTAGGTGGGCGGCCACGTGATCTTTGACATCCCGTGGGATCCAGTTGGTAATGGCTCTAGTCCAGCGGTTGTCTCCAAATCGCATTACATGTCCAGCCCATCTGATTTTCAATGCCTTGGCAAACGAGACAGCATCCCTGATTCTGGAATAGTGATGGAGGTCAGAACTCCGGATTCCTTCTCTCACTTGAGTGAGGCGTGATATTCCAAGCATAGCTCTTTTGATTCCTCTCTGGGAGACACGGATAGCATTCTCATCCTGCTTTCGTAGGGCCCAGGTCTCTGAGGCGTATGTTAATGCAGGGAGAACGGTGGAGTCGAAGAGATGTGCCCGGAGCCGGAGGTTCTTTGTCGTTTTAGCTATTTCTTCGATGCTTTTGAAGGCATTCCATGCCCGCTCTCTTCCTCCTGCGCAGCTCAGGTTTCAGGTTGTTCATCATGTTGACTTCTCGACCTAGGTACACATAACTGCTGCATTCAGAGATGTCTGTTCCATTGAGAGTGAATGGGGCCTCTGGAACTAGTTCATTTTTTCATAAACATGGTTTTCAGGTACACCCGGCAGAGGAGAAACCAGCTTTCCCCGTTGAACCCCCTGCACTCCATGGACCACAGAGAGCAACTTCCGACCCGAGTCCACCATCCCGATGGAGCCTCGGAGGAGCCCAGAGAAACCCCCCACACCTTGCTGGCAGCGATCTGTGTCACAATCCACACTCTGCAGCTGGTAAGATCTCCCCACAGCATGTTAATCCAGTCTCCAGCCCACAGATTAATCCAGTCTCCAGCCCAGCTTGTCAGAAACCCAGCCTACAAGGACCCGCCCTGCAGAGACCCACCCTTCAGAGGAGAGTATTTCAAACCCAGAAATGCTTGAGCCTAAGACACAGGTACACCCGGCAGAGGAGAAACCAGCTTTTCCGTTGCGCTGCGCTGCCAGCGCGCCGACTTACCTCCAAACTACCACAAATATTCTACCCACCCCTCTGAGAGAGTCCCACAAAGTAATGAGAATATAGTGCCCGCATGGCAGAGCCTGGCAAGCTGTCCGATGCGTGTTCGATATGCCAAATCCAGTAACAAAAATGTTTATTTTCCTGACCCCGAAAGAGCCCTTAATACGGCAGCAGTAAGAAAGGCAAACAAGCAGTGCCTGATAAAATTTCAAGGCTGTCCTAGGCTGCCAAAACGAAGAAGGACTAAAATGACTGTCTGTACTTTCAATGCACGTACACTGGCAACGGAAGCATATATTGAGGATCTGATGCTGCAAGCAAGAAAGATCAAGTACGACATCATTGGTCTGACTGAGACGAGGAGGCGCCAGTCGCATCATGCTGTATTTGACACCGGAGAAGAATTGTTCCTTGGAACATGTGATGAAAGAGGCGTCGGTGGCGTTGGTGTCCTTGTCAACACGAACATGGCTGTCAACATTGATTCATTTGAATGCCTAACAAACCGAATAGGACGATTACACTTGAGGAGATGTGGCCCACTGCCAGCAATTTCTATCTTCATTGTCTATGCACCAACATCCACATACAAAGAAGATGAAATTGAGAAATTCTACATGGAATTGGAGGAGTTCTATAAAAAAGATCACACCTTCTACAAGATCATAGTCGGTGACTTTAATGCCAAGATAGGACCGAGAAGATCGGCTGAAGAACTCCACATCGGGATCCATGGCCTAGGAATGGAACGAACAAGGTGAGAGACTATCTGAGTTCATCATGTCCACCAAGACTATTCATGGGAACTCACAGTTTCAGAAAGCTGAAGTGAAACGTTGGACATGGGAATCTCCTGGCGGACAGTTCCACAATGAAATTGACCACATCATCTTCAATCGACGGTTTTGTCTGACCGATGTTGCTGTCGTCCCCAAATTCCACACAGGATCGGACCACCGTCTCCTTCGTGCAAAATTCTACTTCCCGCAACGGGGAGAAAAGGCTGCAAAGTTTAAGAAGAGAACTCCCAGAACGACCACCAACTGGGCACTCTTTGGCACCATTGCGGCAACATGGGAAGATGCCATCATTGATGACATCGATGAAGAATACAACCGACTGGTTCAGCACCTCCATGATTGTGCGAAGAATGCCGAGAGAGAGAGAAAGACACAAAAAGGACGCTTGTCTTCAGAAACTCTTGAGCTCATTTGCCAACGTGGCAAGGCGCGAGCCTCAGGAGACCTAATGCTAACGTCCAAGCTTGCTAAACAGTGCAGAGAAGCGATAAAAGCAGACCTCAAAGACAGAAGAGCAGAAATACTGGAAGATGCAGCAGAAGCCGGGAAAAGTATTCGCACTGCCCGCCTGTCCTTCGCCAACTATAAGACCAAGATGACTGCCCTCTGACGCCCTGATGGATCTATCACATCTTCCAGAAAGGCAATGGAGAAGATTATCCAGGACTTCTACTCAAATCTCTTTGATAGCCACATCCACCTGCCCACATACCAAATTCCACAGGATGGATATGTCATTCCCAACGTTCTCCCTTCTGAAATCCGACATGCCATCTCATCGGTAAAGAAGGGAACAGCACCAGGCCCAGACAAAGTCAGACCCGAACATCTGAAGAATCTGCCGTCGGTACTCATCAATACACTAGCTCGGCTCTTCACACGCTACCTGTCCGAATGCAAGGTGCCCTCCCAATGGAAAACCAGCAGGACAGTTCTACTGTTCAAGAAGGGAGACATTCACGACATCGGCAACTATCGCCCCATCTGCCTGTTGTCCGTCATCTACAAGCTGTTTACACGAGTCATCCTGAACAGGATTAGCAGACCACTAGATGAAGGTCAACCATGCGAGCAAGCAGGTTTCCCGGAAAGGATTCAGCACAATCGACCATATCCACACAGTAACCAAGCTCATTGAGGTTTGTAGGGAGTACAAGATGCCGCTCTGTCTCACGTTCATTGATTTACAGAAAGCCTTTGATTCTGTGGAGACTGAAGCGGTCATCGAAGCCCTAGTCAAACAGGGTGTTCAAACCCAATACATCAAGATCCTTCGTGAGCTGTATTACGGATTCACCACCAGGATCTCACTATTCTACAAAGAAGTGATCATTGATGTCAAAAGAGGGGTTCGACAGGGTGATACCATCTCACCAAAACTCTTCAGTGCCACCCTCGAGAACATCATGAGACAATTAGAATGGGAAGGAATGGGAGTGAAGATAGATGGTCGGCAACTACACCACCTCCGCTTCGCTGATGACATCGTTCTAATAACACCAAACATTAGCCAAGCGGCACAAATGCTGGCTGACTTTGACCGAGAATGTGGAAAGGTAGGTCTACAGATGAATCTGAAGAAAACTATGTTCATGAGAAATGAACTAGTTCCAGAGGCCCCATTCACTCTCAATGGAACAAACATCTCTGAATGCAGCAGTTATGTGTACCTAGGTCGAGAAGTCAACATGATGAACGACCTAAAACCTGAGCTGCGCAGGAGGAAGAGAGCGGCATGGAATGCCTTCAAAGGCATCGAAGAAATAGCTAAAAGGACAAAGAACCTCCGGCTCCGGGCACATCTCTTCGACTCCACCGTTCTCCCTGCATTAACATACGCCTCAGAGACCTGGGCCCTACGAAAGCAGGATGAGAATGCTATTCGGGTCTCCCAGAGAGGCATCGAAAGAGCTATGCTTGGAATATCACGCCTCACTCAAGTGAGAGAAGGAATCCGAGTTCTGACCTCCGTCGCTATTCCAGAATCAGGGACGCTGTCTCGTTTGCCAAGGCATCGAAAATCAGATGGGCTGGACATGTAATGCGATTTGGAGACAACCGCTGGACTAGAGCCATTACCGACTGGATCCCACGGGATGTCAAAAGATCACGTGGCCGCCCACCTACAAGATGGTCAGACTTCCTTGTTAAGACCCTGAAGGAACGGTTTGAGGCTCTTCATATTCCTGAATCAACCAGATTCCATTGGGCTACATTGGCACGTGATAGGGTCCAATGGAAATGTGACTGGTGCCCGCTCGAGCAAATCGATGAATAACGGGATTCAAGTGATCAAGTGATCAAGTGATGGTTTTCTTTAGATTCAGCTGTAGACCTATCTTTCCGCATTCTCAGTTGAAGTCAGCCAGCATTTGTGCCGCTTGGCTAATGTTTGGTGTTATTAGAACGATGTCATCAGCGAAGCGGAGGTGATGTAGTTGCCGACCATCTATCTTCACTCCCATTCCTTCCTATTCTAATTGTCGCATGATGTTCTCTAGGGTGGCGCTGAAGAGTTTTGGTGAAATGGTATCACCCTGTTGAATCCCTCTTTTGACATTAATGATCACTTCTTTGTAGAATGGTGAGATCCTGGTGTGAATCCGTAATACAGCTCAAGAAGGATCTTGATGTATTGGGTTTGAATACCCTGCTTGGCTAGGGCTTCGATGACCACTTCAGTCTCCACAGAATCAAAGGCTTTCTGTAAATCAATGAACGTGAGACAGAGCGGCATCTTGTACTCCCTACAAACTTCAATGAGCTTGGTTACTGTGTGGATATGGTCGATTGTGCTGAATCCTTTCTGGAAGCCTGCTTGCTCACATGGTTGTCCTTCATCTAGTGGTGTGCTAATCCTTTTCAGGATGACTCGTGTGAACAGCTTGTAGATGACGGACAACAGGCAGATGGGGCGATAGTTGCCAATGTTGTGAATGTCTCCCTTCTTGAACAGTAGAACTGTCCTGCTGGTTTTCCAATGGGAGGGCACCTTGCATTTGGACAGGTAGCATGTGAGGAGCCGAGCTAGTGAATTGATGAGTACCAATGGCAGATGCTCAGTTCTAGTCTGGAATTACCATTTCCAACAATTATTAGCACACTTGTCCCTTCTCTATCTTACCTAACCTCTGACTAACACAGTAGTAGATTCTAATCACTGACAAGACCTCCTGGTTCATATTTTGCCTGACCTTCGATATTAGTTTCATACTGTTTTTTATATCCATAAAATGAATGCAGTCATTCTGTATCTGTCCTTTTCCTTCTGACTAATTTCACTCAGCATGATCCTCTATGTCCATCCATTTATAGGCAAATTTCATAACTTTTTTTTCCTAACAGCTGTTTTTTCTAACAGCTGCATAGAATTCCATTGTGTAGGTGTACCACAGTTTCTTTATCCAGTCATCTGTTCTCAGGCACTCTGGTTGTTTTCTGATTCTGTTTATTGTGAATAGTGCTGCTATGAACATAGAAGTGCAGATGGTATTTCTGTTGTGAGTTTTGAAGCCCCAGTATATATTCCCAGGAGTGTTATGGCTGGGTCAAATGGGAACTAAGTTTATAGTTTTGGAGGAAGTTCCATATTGTTTTCCCAAAATGCTGGACCAGTCGACATTCCCACCAACGATGAAGGAGAGTCCTTTCCCTGCATCCATGCCAACACTCGTTGGTCTTGTTCTTTTGGATGTGAGTAGCAACTAATGTTGACAGAACAAAGTACCCTATGCCAAGGACCCACAGGTAGCACTGACTTGTGAGTTATTTCTGTATGGTGGGAGCCTTCTGTGTGTTCTGTAGTAACCTTGGGCCCTGGAAGCCACATTTTACCCTGGCTTAGAATGAGGATAAGAAGGGAGGCTGGAATTGGAAAATAGGATTGACAGGGGGCTATAAGTGAGACCCTTCAGACAGTTGGCCACATGGTGTCATTGCTCTGAGATAAAATATGCCTGGTGGGACCCTGAGTCAGGGGACATGTGGAGAGTATGTGGCCTGTAGGTAATAATAAGGTTGAAACAACAAAGAAATGTTGCAAATAAATGTGAGTCAAACTAGAACTCGCTACTACCCTTGCACTAACTTTGGCAATCAAAAACTCTTCTAAAATAGAATTTGTCTTTAAAACAACTGATGGATATAGAAGCCAGAGGTAGGAAGGTGTGCAGAGCTTTGAGGAGGCCCCTTTGCTTCCTTTGCTGTTTGAGAGAGATCAAACCCCAACATGTGATCTTCATGAGAAAATATCATGGAGCTGGTTACTCAGACTCTGACAAAGGACAGGACCCCCTCCCCTTTTTGTGAATAGAATTTGCTAGAATGCGGCCAGGTTCAGAGGTCACCTTGCTATTTTTTTGTAGAACCACCAGGAGAAATGACTAGTTCTGAGGATCACTGCCTGGTCCACAAAGCAGAAAGCATTTACGGCCCATCCCTGTATAAGAAAGAAATTTTTCAACATTCACCATCCAAGTCTCTGCTCTTCTTCAACAGTGGGTCACTGGGTCTTCCACAAACTGATTCTTCTATGTGCAGCTACACGGTGGTGACCAATTCTCATTTTCTACTTTGTATCACTGTATCACTGTCTTCCCGCTCATCGCTGATTTGCTCGAGTGGGCCCCAGTAACATCTCCCTATGTCCTGTCTCATGCTAGTAGAGCCCAAGGGCATCTGCTTGCTCCAGGAACATAGAGAGCCTCAATTCATTCTGGAATGAGGTCTGTAATCGTTACTGGTATTTGGCATATCAAATACAACACAGGTAGCTTGCCAGGCTCTGCCGTGCAGGAAGCATACTCTTGTAGTCATCTCTAAGTCCAGCATATATTGATGAACCGCGTGGCCGCTTGTGGATGTGGAAAATGGAGGCCCTCATGGAGTGGGGGTCGTCTGGCTTGTTGCAAGGCTTTGCTGGGGTGGTGGGCCAGGGCTAGAACCCGCCATCCTTCCTGGGTACCTTGTGAGCGGCTGGGCACAGGGAAAGTAAGTAGCAGCTCTGCCCCATGTCTGTCTCTGGATCAGCATACCTGGGCCGGATTAAAAAGACTGCTGCAGGGTGAATCTCGATGAGCCGGGCTGTGATAGGCTGGTCTGCTGGGTGGAGTTCTGACAAGAGAGAAGTCCGGATGTGGAAAATGGAGGCCCTCATGGAGTGGGGGGTCATCTGGCTTGTTGCAAGGCTTTGCTGGGGTGGTGGGCCAGGGCTAGAACCCGCCATCCCTCCTGGGCGCTTTGTGAGCGGCTGGGCACAGGGAGAGTAAGTAGCAGCTCTGCCCCATGTCTGTCTCTACTTTGTACTAACTTCTAAATAAATCATCAGGTATAGATGAGTGACAGGTGACAGATGGATATGATGGATGGTACCTGGATGGCTGGTGGACAGATGGATAATAGAATAATAGGTAATCTCTGAAATAATGAGATCATTAGATAGTTAAACATATAGATGCATGTGAAGGGTGGCATGTGAGCAGTGCATATCAATATGGCAGGTGATAGATGGATAGGATAGATAACATGTAAATTGATCAAAAGATAGCAACACCCCAAAGAAAAATTTACAAGATTATTTCCAATAGCTGTAAATCCCACATAGGCAAGTAAATGAACATGGTTGATGGAGACGGTGGTGATGGGAGTGAAAAACATCTCGTAGTGTGAACACAAGTTCTCAGAGATGGATCCCGAGTGATAAAAAGGGAACCAGCTATGTAACGGCAGGGAAGCCCAACTAGGGGGAGGGGAGGGCAGCAAGAGGCCCAAGACAGAACATTGTTATGCTGTTCAGTGCCTAAAGCAAGGAAACAAAACCCCTTCTCCATCTCACCCACTGCCAGGGTGAACTACACACTTGAAATAAGATGAATCCATGTGTTGGCCCGTGCTGCAGCTGTGGGGGAGAGTTCTCTCCGCCCCCACCCCCCAGCTTCCTGTCTTGTGCTCACACGTGATGGGGAAGACCACGCCTCTCCTCAGCTCTACACACTCTGGCTTTCCTCATATTTCCCTAGATAAAACTAGTTTACTTCAAAAGATTAAAACAAAACCCAAAGATAAAATAAACCAAGCCTCCATATTTCTTATTTGTCGATTGCTGTGCTAAGCTTTTTAAAGATTCTCTTCCATGGGAATAAGCGAGATTGTCGTTTTCCCTGAGGTCTTAGCTAGTGAAATCAATGATCAATTTAAGAGTTGCTTTGGGGAACAGAATGAGGCAAAAATCAGCCCTTCCTGGATTACTCAGCAGGGTTGCATTTTTCCTTCTCTTAAGCATTTCCCAGAGAACCAGTTTGTTCAGTCTCTCCAGGACATGCAGAGGGCGGAGCTGGAATGTTCCACAGGGAATGATCAGGGGAACATGCCGAAGGGCTTTCTCAAGTGGACATCTACTTACTTCACCACCACAGTGACTTCCTAATATCTGGAAGAATTCAAACTCTGGTTGTCAAAGTTCCCTTCCCATGGGAGTTTTCTGAGTGTCAGTCACCACTGGAAAACCATAAACTGAAATTGGTCATGGGAAGACACATCACTGTCATAGAAACTGGGGAGAAGTTTTCAGTTTGGGGGGGCCAGTGTTGAAGCCAGAGCCTGAAAAAAGAGTCACGCAAGGCCTGCAAACCACCTCGGGCCTCAAGAAGAACAACTGAGTTTGGTTCTAGGACACGAGTGGACTGAGTCTCGGGTTTGCCCAGCACCTTCTGCCATTTTCCTGAGGGCTGCTGTGAGCTGGAGGCCTCAACGTGGTGCACTTACTGCTTGATGGTTAAATAGTAACGTTCATTACAATGTATTGCAAGGTGGTTCAGTTCCAGCACAGCACAGACTTTCCGTCGGGCTGGGAGGAGGTAAGGCCACTTGAGATGTGATAATAACTCTTTTTTTCCTTTTTTGGGTCACACCCTGCAATTCTCAGGGGTTACTCCTGGCTCTGTGCTCAGGAATTACTCCTGGCAATACTCAGAAGACCATATGGGATGTCGAGGATCAAACCCATGTTGGCTACGTGCAAGGCAAATGCCCTACCCGCTGGACTATTGCTCTGGCTCCTTAATTAATAACTTTTAAGGACCTCATAGAGTATCATTAGAGATGTCAGAATGTTTTTGTCACATCTGGCCAAGCTCAGGGCTCACCCCTGGCAGTGCTCAGAGGCCCAAAGGTAGTGCCTGGGAGCAAACCCATCGTCTGCACACACGGCCAGTGCCCTGACCCCTGCAGTCAGTCCAGAGCCCCAAGATTTAATCCAGGACTTATTCCAAGCATGCGCCTGTGCCTCCTGCTCATCACTGCTCCGTTTCCTCAGCCCACCTCTGGCACCCTGACACTGCTTCCAGGAGGTCGGCGTGTTTAGGTCCACAGAGTCACGAGCCCCGTGACGCCTGTCTTTGTCTCCTCTGTCTCACTGAGCATGAAACACTCATGCTTCACCCATGTGATCCCAGTGGCAGGATTAACCTGACTCCGTGGGAAGCTGTTACAGTGATGATTGCGTGTGTGCACTCCTGGTGTCTTCTCTCTCCGTTTATAGGGTACAGGCCCTTGGGTCATTGACTTATCCTGGCTTTCGGGGTGCAAAGCTACAGTCACCAGGAAAGTGCAGACACCCCTTTGAGAGCCTGTTTCTACTTTGCTTGGATAGATTTCTCCCATGAGAGACTGAAGGGTCAGTGTCTCATGCTTGATTTGTGGGGTGCTCCGAGTGCTTTCTGCAATGCCCACTCACAGTCCCTCCAAGGACCCCCGCTTCCCACTCCTCCATCTATTGTCTTCTTGATGAGAGCCAGTTCAGCATGGGGGGTGGGCAGGCCCTCCTTGTGGCTTGGAGTTGCATTTCCATAATAATGAATGGTGATGAGCCTCTGTCCATGTGCCTATGGACCATCTGGATGTCTTCTTTGGGAAAATGTCTGTTTAGTTCCTCTGCCCATTTTTTAATCAGATTGTTTGTTGTTGTTTTTGCCAGGAGGGATTTTTTAAAGCTTTGGTTGCCTAGTCCCTTCCCGTTGTTTCATTCAGCAGAGGTGAGTGAGGGCTGGGAAAGCGTGTTTCTGATATGCCCATGTGCTGTTGCTTCTGGTCTGGGAACACACTCAGAGCAACACCTGTCTCTGCAGGGGGCTAGTCACGCAGTTGCCGGGAGCTGCACCCAGGAGTTGCAATTCCTTCAGCATGAGTTTCCCATTTCCCAGGATAGACCTTCCTAGTTGAGGTCAGCCTTAAGCAAGGACATGTCTAGCGTATACAAGTGTGTTCCCAACTCCAAAGAATGAGCTCAGTTCTCACTCCAGAAGGCTGCAAAGCTCACCCCTGCTGGCACATCCTCAGCGGGACCACGGGAGCCTTCAGGAGGCTATGGGCTCTCCACCAGTTTGCCCATCTGGAGAACACACCTGGTGTTCAGTGCGCCTGGCAACACCCAACGTCAGTCCCAAACACACATGACTTCAGTTCCCGTGCACCTGCCCTGTCGCTTCTCTGCTGATTCCATCTGCTGCTACCCCCGTCACTCTCCATATGGAATTGAGGCCTCTGTCATACCCATATGTCCATATCAAACCACGAGATGATCGTATATATCCCAGCGCTATAAGCAACTCATGCTATCGGCAGAATATTCTTAACAAAGAGAAACAGGGAAGCAAGACAAATGATTCCCCAAAACTACCAATTAAAGTCACCATTTTTTTTAATATTCATACAATCACAATTACTATACATTCAGTGTATTTCCTCTTAGTTACTTTTTAATCTAAATATGTCAGTAGGAGCATTTCATGTTTATTGATAGCTTGTATTCCCTCTAGAAACGGCCTCTTACTGCCCCTTCACTTGGCCTTTTATTAGGGTGTCACTGGATTTATCTTAATTTACACCTTTTTAATTGATTGGGAATGTTCGGCCTTTAACTTTAACATTTTTTAAAACTTTCTCCCTGCTTACGTATAGGTTGCCAAGACTTGCCATGTTGAATGACAAAAATAGTGGCGCCATATGGTCCAACACAATTTGTAGCTTTTAATTTTGCTAGGCTTGTGATGTTCACAAATCTTAACTTCTCACATAGTTAAAAAGTTTTCCTGTGTGATTTTTCCCAGTGTATAATAATTAGTCTTCACCACCCAAAGATCATTTAATATGCACTTATTTTCTTTGGTCTTGTATTATGTAAGTTGTATAGCTAATAAAACAGATCCATCCACTGAACCTTAATTTGACCATTTTATCCAAGAAGTGTTTTTTCTTCCCTAGCTTGTGTTGAATATCCTGGGTCTGCCCAGCCTTTTGGTCCAGGCTATGAGACCATCATGCTCGATTTAGCATTCTAGGCGCTTTATTAAGTCATCATTCATGCAAATGCCACTTCTAAGCTCTTCTGCCTTCCCATGTTGGCACTCATATTTTAAGCCCAGCATAATGCTACTTTAATTATAAAAACTATGATTCTATAATTTCATCAATTCTAAGTTACATGGTTTTTCATCTGCAAACATTTCTTAAATGGATGATTCTTACAGCTTGACTTGGCTATTTTTTTCCTTTTTAACGGTTCATAAAACAATAGTGTTTATTGCCATCAATGGATTTTAAATTTGTTGTAATAGAGCACATGTTAACATATGGGGGACCATGTTTCTCTCATTACTCCCTGTCAAATTTTATCTGCGTTCATTTGTGTTTTCATCCTTTCTCCTTTGCCATCCAGCTCTGAGAGTTTATCTATTTTATTGTGAAATGACTTTTTAACCTCTTCTAATGCTTTTGCTTTCTCCTTTATCTGAAATAGTTCCCCATTGCCTGACTTGAGAGTGTGTTTGCTGAGCAAATTACGATCACTCATTTTTATTATTTCTGTGTACTCTTATCTTTATTATTTTCTCTTGTGTGTGGCTCATATTATTATAGATTGTATTGTCAGCCAAATCCAATTGTCTATATTTTCTAATAGAATTTTTAATTCTTTCATACTTATTTTCATAGTCAGAACTTGCCCTTGTTTTCTATATTGTTGTGTTTTCATCTCCTGCAGGGATTTGAAAATAATTCCCCCAGGTTCAAATTTCCTAATGATTGCTTTTTGTTTTCCTGATAACTTTCATTAACCAATAATTTCATGAGGTTATTACATTTGTGACTGTATTGTCTGCCCCAGAAAATAAGAAATGTCCTGAGTTCGTCCACCTGCCTCTTTGTTTGTCTTTGTTTTAGGGCCACACCCAGCAGGGCTCAGGGCTTACTCCTGGCTCTGAGGTCACACATCACTCTTAACAAACCTGGGGGACATCTGGGGTGCCAGGAAGCCCTGTTCCAATGCCCCACACTCCAATGTTTCTGGGGCGCTGACTTCCTGCCTTTAAAATCTCCTCCTGTTTATCGGACTTGACACTTCCTGATAGAGTGTCTGTCCCCTGCTGCCTGAGTCCTGCCTGAGTCCGTGGGGCACCTTGGTTTCCATTTCTTGTCTCAGGGATCACACACACATCCCAGGTGCCTCCGTGCAGTACCGAGGGCCTTGCTGCCTCTTACCACGCAAGCTCCCCACGGACCCATCAGAGCCAGATTCCGGTCTCCCTCCTTGAGCAACTTCTTTTCAGATGGTTCTAGAGTCTCTTCACTTCTTATTCAAATTGCCTGGGAGCAGGGCCTCATGACTTCCCCTCCCAGACTTTGGCAGGCTGCTGTTGGAAGATTCACAGATGGAATCAAAGAAAGTCACCACTTCCCTGTCTGCTGTTTGGGTCTCCTAACCTCTTCTCTGAGTGCTCTCCCAGCTCTTAGATCCCCAAATGCTTTGTTTGGGTTTTTCTCCCTCTTTCTGGAGCTTCGCACTTTCATGAGGTCCTGGTGCCTCTGTAGGTCTCCACAAAGGCTAGCTCAGATGTACTGTGGGGTACTTTGGCTCCTGGCTCTGGTGTCAGCTGGACAATGCTCCACTGGGTGGGAGGGACAGCCCTCCCGCCCACTCCGCCTGGCCTCACAGCACCTGCCACCTGGCCCCTCCCTTCCCCGCTCCCCCCTTTACTCCCTGAATGCACCATCCATTCGAGCATATTGGGGTGAGGCCCAGTTTCTGTGGTTTCACATTGCCTTTTGGCTTCTTTAACAAGCCTTTTTTCTCTTTATTCTTATGTTTTATTTATTCATAATTTCCCCTTTTTTGTTGAAGCCCTGGGATTTAGGACTGTCATCATGCCAAGGCCAGACCCATCACAGCTGTGCCCTCCTGCCACCACTGTCCCAGGGGTCTTCTGCCCCCACCATTAACTCAGGTTCCATAGACAAATTCTCCAGTTCTTCTGAATTTGGCCATTTGTTGTTGCCTTACTATGTTCCTTTATATCCTGCATCTGAGAATTATTTTACATTGTGAGGTGGCAACACCTACACACATGTAAATGAATGAAGTTAAATTCCTGAGATTCCACAAAATTGTTAATCAGTGATGAATTGAAAATTTATTTTCAAAGCTATATCTTATTTGTCTATAATAATGAGGTCCAAATTGTTACTGGTATTTGGCATATCAAATACGACATGGGTAGCTTGCCAGGCTCTGCCTCATTCCCATGACCTGATGGAATGGTTTGAGGCTCTTTATATTCCTGGAGCAAGCAGATGCCTGTGGGCTCTACTAACATGTGACAGGACATATGGAGATGTTACTGGTGCCCACTCAAGCAAATCGACGATGAATAGGAAGACAAGTGATACAAGTGATACAAGTGATCTTATTTGTAAATATATAACTTTTTTAAAGAAACAGTGTAAGTAGCACTTTTTCATATGCCTTGTGGCCATTCAAATTTCTTCTTATTGGAAGTGTCTGTTCATTTCTTCTCCCCATTTTTGATGGGGTTGGCTATTTTCTGCCTGTAAAGTTCTACCAGTGCCTGGTATATCCTGGATATTAGCCCCTTATCAGATGGGCATTGGGTGAATATTCTTTCCCACTCTGTGGGCTGTCACTGTATCTTGGTCACCATGCATTTTGAGGTGCAGAAGCTTTTCAGTTTTATATAATCCCATTTGTTTATTGTTACTTCCATTTCCTTTGTCAGTGGTGTTTCATCTTTGAAGATGCCTTTAGCTTCGATATTGTAGAGCATCTTTCCTGTGTTTTCTTCAATGTACCTTATAGATTCCTGTCTGATGTTGAGATCTTTGATCCAGTTTGATCTTGCTTTTGTGAACAGCATTTAAGGGAAGTCTAAGCACATTTTTATACATGTAGCTGCCCAGGTTTCCAGCACCACTTGTTGAAGAGGTTTTTTTTTTTTTTGCTACACTTAATACTTTTTGTACCTTTACAAAGATTAAGGGATTGCATATTTGAAAGTGTGTTTCAGGATATTCAGTACTATTCCATAGGTCTACAGGTCTATATCTATACAAATACCAAAAGGTGCTCTTCATCATTTATCATCAGGGAGATGCAAATCAAAACAACAATGAGATATCATCTCACACCACAGAGATTGGCAGACATCCAAAAGAGCAAGAACAACCAGTGCTGGTTTGGATGCAGGGAGAAAGGGACTCTCATTCACTGTTGGTGGGAATGTCGACTGGTCCAGCCCTTTTGGAAAACAATATGGACATTCCTCCAAAAACTAGATATAGAACTCCTATTTGACCCAAAATTACCACTCCTGGGAATATACCCAGATACCCAAAACTACCCTGCAGAAAAACTATCTGCACTTTTGTATTCATTGCAGCACTATTCACAATAGCCAGAATGTGGAAATATCGTGAATACCTGAGAACCTGAGGACCGAGAAGATCAGCTGAAGAACTCCACATCGGGACCCATGGCCTAGAATGGAACGAACATGGTGAGAGACTATCAGAGTTCATCATGTCCACGAAGACCATTCATGGGAACTCACAGTTCCAGAAGGCTGAAGCGAAATGTTGGACATGGGAATTTCCTGGCGGACAGTTCCATAATAGAATTGACCACATCATCTTCAATCGACAGTTTTGTCTGACCGATGTTGCTGTCGTCCCCAAATTCCAAACAGGATCAAACCACCGTATCCTTCGTGAAAAATTCTATTTGCCGCAACGGGAGAACAGGCTGCAAAGTTTAAGAAGAGAACTCCCAGAATGACCACCAACTGGGAACTCTTTGGCACCATTGCAGCAACATGGGAAAATACAATCATTGACGACGTTGATGAAGAATATAACCGACTGGTTCAGCACCTCCATGATTGTGCGAAGAATGCCGAGAGAGAGAAAGGCACAAAAGGACACTTGTCTTCAGAAACTTTTGAGCTCATTCGCCAATGTGGCAAGGCGCGAGCCTCAGGAGATCAAATACTAATGTCCAAGCTTGCTAAACGGTGCAGAGAAGCAATAAAAGAAGACCTCAAAGAGAGAAGAGCAGAAATACTGGAAGATGCAGCAGAAGCCGGGAAAAGTATTCGCACCCGCCCGCCTGTCCTTGGCCAACTATAAGACCAAGATGACTGCCCTCCGACACCCTGATGGATCTATCACATCTTCCAGAAAGGCAATGGAGAAGATTATCCAGGACTTCTACTCAAATCTCTTTGATAGCCACATCCACCTGCCCACATACCAAATTCCACAGGATGAATATGTCATTCCCAACGTTCTCCCTTCTGAAATCTGACATGCCATCTCGTCCGAATGCAAGGTGCCCTCCCAGTGGAAAACCAGCAGGACAGTTCTACTGTTCAAGAAGGGAGACATTCACGACATCGGAAACTATCGCCCCATTTGTCTGTTGTCTGTCATCTACAAGATGTTCACACGAGTCATCCTGAAAAGGATTAGCACACCACTAGATGAAGGACAACCATGTGAGCAAGCAGGCTTCCAGAAAGGATTCAGCACAATCGACCATATCCACACAGTAACCAAGCTCATTGAGGTTTGTAGGGAGTACAAGATGCCGCTCTGTCTCACATTCATTGATTTACAGAAAGCCTTTGATTCTGTGGAGACTGAAGCAGTCATCAAAGCCCTAGCCAAACAGGGGTGTTCAAACCCAATACTTCAAGATCCTTCGTGAGCTGTATTACGGATTCACACCAGGATCTCACCATTCTACAAAGAAGTTATCATTAATGTGAAAAGAGGGGTTTGACAGGGTGATACCATTTCACCAAAACTCTTCAGCGCCACGCTCGAGAACATCATGCGACAATTAGAATGGGAAGGAATGGGAGTGAAGATAGATGGTTGGCAACTACACCACCTCCGCTTCGCTGATGACATCGTTCTAATAACACCAAACATTAGCCAAGCGGCACAAATGCTGGCTGACTTCGACCGAGAATGTGGAAAGATAGGTCTACAGCTGAATCTAAAGAAAACCATGTTTATGAAAAATGAACTAGTTCCAGAGGCCCCATTCACTCTCAATGGAACAAAGATCTCTGAATGCAGCAGTTATGTGTACCTAGGTCGAGAAGTCAACATGATGAATGACCTAAAACCTGAGCTGCGCAGGAAGAAGAGAGCAGCATGGAATGCCTTCAAAGACATCAAAGAAATAGCTAAAAGGATAAAGAACCTCCGGCTCCAGGCACATCTCTTTGACTCCACCATTCTCCCTGCATTAACATACGCCTCAGAGACCTGGGCCCTATGAAAGCAGGATGAGAATGCTATTCAGGTCTCCCAGAGAGGAATCGAAAGAGCTATGCTTGGAATATCACGCCTCACTCAAGTGAGAGAAGGAATCTGGAGTTCTGACCTCCATCGCTATTTCAGAATCAGGGATGCTGTCTCGTTTACCAAGGCATCGAAAATCAGATGGGCTGGACATGTAATGCGATTTGGAGACAACCGCTGGACTAGAGCCATTACCGACTGGATCCCATGGGATGTCAAAAGATCATGTGGCCGCCCACCTACAAGATGGTCAGACTTCCTGTCAAGACCCTGATGTAACAATTTGAGGCTCTTCATATTCCTGAATCAACCAAATGCCATTGGGCTACATTGGCACATGTTAGGGTCCAATGGAAATATTACTGGCACCCGCTAAAGCAAATCGATGAATAACGGGATTCAAGTGATCAAGTGATCAAGTGACGTGAGAACAAAGAACTGTCTAAAGAAACTATGGTTCATCTACACAATGGAATACTGTGCAGCTCTCAGAATAGATGAAGTCATAAAATTTACCTACAAAAGGATGGACATGGAGATTATCATGCTGAGTGAAATTAGAAGGAAAAGGACAGATATAAAATGACCGCATTCATCTCTGGGATATAAACATAAACCAGTGTTCTACTAATTGTGGGAAATGGTAACGCCAGACTAGAAGTGAGCAGTGAATGTACACAAAGGGATTTACATGACGATCCCTAAATGTCTGTAGGGCAAGCCGCAATGTATAAGAGGAGAGAGAGAAAGAGAGAAAGAGAAAGAGAAAGAAGAAAAGGAAAAGTGCATGTAGAGGCAGACTGGGGGAGTGGGGGAGGGAATTTGGGGGGCATTGATGTTGGGAATAGGTGGAGGGACGTGTTCTGGAACACTGTATGACTGAAACAAAATCACGAACATCTTTGTAATTGTATATCACATGATGGCATAATAAAAAATCGGTTTAAATAATTCTATGTTAATTTATTAAAAAAGATAAATCCTATGAATGTATAATTTACTAATAGTGGGGAGAGAAGAGAATTAAAATATTAAGGGAAAATCTGAATAGGCCGATAAAAGTATAAAAATGTGCTTTATCCTAAAATAGGATTATAGTCTTTATGTTAGAAAATATTATATTATATATAATACTTAAGTATCTGTATCAATAAAAGAGTGCAATAAAATCTCTATAGATGCCAATAAAATCTCCTGAGTAGACAGAACATTCAATGTAAATGAAACATGAATTTATTATTGAAAAAGTACAAAATCCCTTAGCCAATTTGAGATAAACAGATCTTTCTTAATCTTTGAGGCAACCAGAACACCGCAAATGAATATGACGCTCTCTGGCAGGTACTGAGTCTGTCTTGTCTCAAATAGAACCTCCTTTAATGCTTCTTGCACAGCTGTTTTCAGGGTTATGAATCCTCTAAGCTGTGGTCAGTCCATGAAGCTCTGAACCCTTCTTCCAAATCTAAATGAAAATCTGTCTGGATGGAGGATGTCCAGGGAGGGGTTGATGTCATTTCTCATTTTACCCCACCATTATTTTCTGGTCCATTGGAATTGCTGTCAATCTCATGGGCTTTCCTTTGTAAGTTCCTTTTTAGATCTAGTAACTTTCAATATTCTGTCCGTGTCTTACCTTTGTCATTCTACTAATAAAGTGTCTTGGAGCTTTTCTCTTTTGGTCTATTTTTGCTGGGACCCTGGGTGACTGCATTCCACAACTCTGGGAAATTCTTATCTATGACTTCAACTGGTGGACCTTCATCAAATTTGCCTCTTCATTCCTCAGGTATCCCTGGTGATTCTTGTATTTCTCCTCTTGACCTCATCCCATAGTTCTCTGATGTTCTGTTAATTCCCTTTAAGACTCCCTCCCCCATATTCTGTGGTCTGGAGGTGTCCTGCATCTCATCTTGGAGTGCCTTGATGTTTTCCCCCAGAAACCATTATTCTGCTGCTCATACCATTTACTAAGTTTCTTTCCACCTACATGTTTTCCATTTCTGTCATTTCTGATTGCAGCCTCTCATTTTGGCTCTTATACTTCCTTTTACTTTGCTGAATGCCTGTACTATCATTTCTCTGAGCTCATTAACCACTGCATTATGGTGTCACTAAAGTTGCTTTCCCAGGGTGGGCAAGCGGCAGGCAAAAAGCAGTGAACTCAGGCGGGCCCTGGAGCCCCAATTTGAACTGCTACCATGTGTTAAGGAAATAAATAGGAACTAAAACTCCCAGAATTCCGAGGCACAGAGGAGATTGAACAGGACACTTTGCACCTTCCCACACCAGGACCCCTTCCCTCAGGTAACCTCCCTGGGGGGCATGGCTGTCCGGCACACAAATTAATATTCCCTTCATATTACATTAAACAAACATCTTGGACTACTTTACCAAAGGCAAATACAACATAATTCTAAAGGACACAAAAATTATGTGAACACAAGAATCATCACTAGTATCAACCCAACCTACAAAAAACAGTAAATTCAATACCAAGAGGAAGATAACATCCTCAAAGAGGGAAGAGGAGACTACCATCTGCTGAGCATCTCCAGCATCCTACCTGACAGTAAGGAAGAGAGTACCCCAGCAGGATCCATCCACGGACTACCACAGCACCATGGGGGAACAACGCAGATCCCCACCTCAAAGAGGGGATGAAGAAAACAACCTGAAGATTCAACAAGGAATACACACATACATAATCTCTCTTAATAAGAATTCAGAGAAGAAATGGTGAGGATGTTAAATGAGCTCAATGACAAAATGGAATGATATCCAATAAAATGCAGGAGGATATAAGTGAAGCAGTGGAAAAGGCAGCAAATAAAATATGGGAAGAAATGAGAATAAAATAAGAAAACTAGAAACAAAAATATCATCAATAAAAAAATCATTAGATAAAGTGAAAAACACAAAGGGTGCTCTCAAGAACAGGATGACAGCAGCAGAAGACAGAATTGGTAAGGATGGGGATGAGCTGCAGAGAGCACGCAGGGAAACACAACAAATAAAAAGATGAAAAAATAGGTCAGCAGCGATCAGAGAACATTGGGATGAATCAAAGAGGAACAATATGAGAATCATCAGAGTCCCAAAAGGACAGGAAGGCAACCCCAGGAAATAGGTACAATTTAAAAAAATTCTTGCAGAAATGTTCCCAGAGTTAAAGGATGTAGGCATCCAGATCCAAGAGGCCAGAAAGGTACCAGCAAAAAGAGGCCCCAATATAAAGACTCCAAGACATATCCTAGTCAGAATGTTGAATAAAATTTCCTTCTTTGATCTTTCTGCTCAAAGAATTGCATATCTCTTTATGGCATCAGTCATTCTGACTAGGATATGGATACTCTGTTGTATAAAATTCCTTCTTTGATCTTGCTGCTTGAAGAATTGCATCTCTATCTATGGCAGAGTATCCATTCGACTTTAAGTCAGAGTATCCATGCGACTTTCAGCAGATCTATCAGATAAGACTATCTGAGCACAAAGGCAGTGGTGGGATATAGTGAAAAAAGTCAATAAAATGAAGTCCTCACGAAGAATTCTTTACCCAGCTGGACTCTGATTCAGACTTGAAGGACAGATACACAGCTTCATGGATAAACAACAGCTCAGAAACTTCATAGACTCAAAACCAATTTTAAAAGAAGGGCTGAAATAGCTACTCTAAGTCAAGACAAAACCCAAAAGAACAATAAACTTATACAGAAAAATGGCACAAAATCCCATGACAATCTCTTTCAATGTCAATGGTCTAAATGCCCCAGTTAAGAGACAAAGAGTGGCAAAATGGAACAAAAAAATTGAACCCAACATTCTTCTGCCTTCAACAAACACTTTTGAACAATCAGAGTAAAGACATACTCAAAGTTAAAGGCTGGAAAACAATCCTTCACTCAAACAACCCCTCCAAAAAAGGCCAGGGTGGCCATACTAGTCTCTGACAACATAGATTTCAGGATGAAAAAGGTCAGAAGGGACAGTGTAGGACACTTTTTAATAATCAAGGGATATGTATATCAGGAAGAAATTACACTCCTCAACATATATGCACCCAAAGAGGGGGCCAGCAAAATACCTAAAACAACTACTAATAAACTTCAAAGAAGACATTGACAGAATACAATTGTAGTTGGAGGCTTCAACAGTGCTCTATCAACTCTTGATAGATCAATAAGACTGAAACTCACCAAGGAAATACTGGCCCTAAAGGAAGAGATGGAAGAAAGAGTGCTAGTAGATATATACAGGGCAATTTCATCCTCAAAAATCCCAATGCACATTTTTCTCCAGTGTACATGGAACATTCTCCAAGATAGATCACATGCTGAGCCACAAAACATACCTCAATAAAAATCAAAAAGATAGAAATTGTGTCAACTTTTTTTTCAGACCATGATACACTGAAAATATAAGTTAAATGTACACAAAAATGGAGAGTCATAACAAGCAATTGGAAACTAAATAGCTACTGCTTAAATCAGTAGATCCTTAAAGAAATCAAAGAGAAAATCCAAAAATCCCTGGAAAAAATTGAGACTGATTATGGTACATCTACACAATGGAATACTATTCAGCTCTCAGAATAGGGAATGAGGTCCATTATTGTTACTGTTTTTGGCATATCAAATACACCACGGATAGCTTGCCAGGCTCTGCCATGGCTCTGGGTTCATCCCAGGGGACCCAGTTCAGAATAGATGAAGTCATAAAATTTACCTACAAAAGGATGGACATGAAGATTATCATGCTGAGTGAAATTAGTCATAAGGAAAAGGGCAGATATAGAATGACCGCATTCATCTGTGGAATATAAACATAAATCAGTGTTCTACTAATTGTGGGAAATGGTAATGCCAGACTAGAACTTAGCAGTGAATGTACACAAAGGGATTTACATGACAATCCCAAATGTCTGTACGGCAAGCATCAATGTGTAAGAGAGAAGGAGAGAGAGAAAGAGAGAGAAGAAAAGTGATTGCTATAGAGGCCGGCTAGGCACTGGACTGAAACCCAATCATGAACCTCTTTTCAATGGCATGTCTCATGGTGATTAATAAATATTTTTAAAATATATAAATAAAGTCTCTCTCCCAGAACTCATGGAACTACTTGCTACTAGAACCTTCAATGCTATTATTTTCACTCACTGAGCTTGCAAGAGTCTCTGTGTTTTCTTCATTGATGGACTTGTTGGACTTCTGCCATGCTGAGATGAGTCTGTGGAGTGAGACTCCCAGGGTTCTCTGAGGGATCATCTGGTAGCCTCCCAGAGGTCTGTGAGAGATTGTCTAGGAGCCTCCCTGAGGGTCTCTGAGGGATCGTCGGGAGCCCACCCAGGGTCCTCTGAGGGATCATCGGGAGCCCACCCGGGAGTCTCTGAGGGATCATCGGAGTCCCCTTGGGGTTACTGAGGGATCATCTGGTTGCTCTCTTCCTTCACTCTGTGAGAGGAAGTACACATGTAACAGATGAAATGTGTGATGAGAGATTTTGGAGGAGATGTACAGGTGGCCTGCTAAGAACATGGTGGAGGGGCCAGGAGTAAAAGCTGCTGGTACCAAGTGGAAGGAAGGGGGACTTGCTTCCTGATTCATAAAGCCCCTGGCCTGAGGGACCTCAGTCAGGAGGTTACCCTCAACTGGGATGCTGGAGGAGCAAGCAGAGGCCCAGGAGCTGTGGCAGGGTCTGCTGGGAAGTCGGCCAATAAATCGCTTCTCAAAAACAGTTTTCACACTGTGCTTTGGAATGACCTTCCCCTTCCCCTTCCCAGTCTGGCAATTAGGATTTAATAGGACGCATGTCGCTTTGTTTTCCTTCTTGTGTGAATGGAGGCCCCAAGTTTACCAATTAACAGCATGCCCTGGGCCCCAGCAACTGTCCATTTGCTTATCAACCTAATCATCTTCTTGGGTCTATATGCGGAAATTGATGTGGGTTCTTGGCCCAGTTCCCAGGGTCTTTTCTGTTGGAATTAAGGCCTGATTTGGAGTCACTATGAAAGCAGCAACTGTCTGTAAGAGGGGAGTGGGTGCAGGCAGGGTCCAAGGGTACCAAGGACAGGCAGGAGCAGGCTGGGCTGAGTGCAAGGAGGGCCGGTTGTGTGGAGTTCTGGTCCCACTTGCAGCTGTGTTTGGGTTCTTTTCTCAGGAAGCCCTTCATCTCCTCACTCTGGTTCCTTACTGTGGGTGAATCTCCTCCCATTTCTATCCCTCAGCCACTCCTCAGTCCTTGCATGACTCTAGGGATCATTTTCCTGAGCCTTGAGAATGCTGTAGAAAGCAGCTGCGGAGACCATGTCAATGAGATTGGCCCTGTTTCAATCACACACACGCTGGGCAGTTGCACCTTTGGTGCTGACTCTTTCTGCACTGACTCTTCCTGTGCTGGCTGAGCGAGCATCCTAATGGTACCCTCTGTGCTCAGGGTGGAGTCCCGAGCTTGGGAGCACCACTCACCCTGGTGCCACTTTCTTGGCCTGTTACAGACCAGGAGACCCACCACTTAATCTGGCCACGTTGACCTTGTCCATGGCTATGGTGAATGTTCAATAGTTATTGGCTCTACAGTTTCTCTCTGGTCACTTCCTGATGTCCAGACCCTTGGTGACTTGAGTGTGTCCCTGCCAGGTTTGAAGATGTTCCACAGCTCCTTTGCAATGATGATCTTGAGGCCTCTAGGAGAAACCATCAGGTTCCACAGGGGAGCACCTTTACCTGCTGGCACAGACATGAGCTGGCAGTCATGACAGAAGCACCAACCATGTGGATGCTCCACCTCGCCTGCTGGCAGGGCACTGCCACAGATGAGGGCAGGCTGTCAACTTTCTTGTGCTTTCATGCTTGTGCCACTACAGTCTCAGAATTGCATGATAACACCTTCCTTGCATCCAAGACCCCCATCCCAGTGTCACAGAATTACTGCCTCAAAGACGTGTGAAAGCACAGCTGCTCCCCCCTGGCTGGCCAGAGGATTAAATGCAGTATCTCTGATTAGGTAGAAAATCTCTCTTACAGAAAGAGCAGCTTTTAGCAATATTACTTGAGCAAATGCTGTTTGTTGCATATACAAAATGCAAATTTTCTGAAAACTAGAAAAAGCATACTGTTGTATGTTTATTATAAAGCTGGTGACAAATAGTCCTAATAACTAACTAAAAGAGATGTATGGCCTTGGACCCACTTTCTCTTGACCCTCCGATAGGCACATCCCACCCTACAGGTCCGAGAAAGATCAAATATATGAACAAGAAAATGTAAAACACTGTGATCCATGAACCTCAAGTAACGAAAAGTGGCAGTGAATGAAAAGGACCTTGTTGCCACAACAGTACCAGCAGAAGTTTCGTTATTCTTCTGTGAAAGGCAAATCATCTCTTCAGCTTTGCTGAGTTTCAATCAGGAAAGGAGTAGGGCATCGGGCATGAATGTGACAAGGCATCTTGTCGGTTTTATTGTTTCTGGTCATGGTGGGTGTCAAATAAATTTGTTGATTGCTTACTTGTTTGGGGACCCCACATGGCAATGCTTTGGGGTTACTAGATTTGGACTTGTCACTTCTAATGGTGGTTGGGGTACTCGTAGTTAGGTTTTAGGGGGTCACATCTAATGGTGCCTGGAATACTCCTAGTTAGATTTTGGGGTGTCGTTCTACTGGTGTGCCCCATTTAGATTTGGGTGTTACTTCTAATGTTGACTGGGGTACTCCAGTTAGATTTTGGAGATCACATTTAATGATGGCTGGGGTACTTCTAGTTAAATTTGGGGGTTGCATCTAATGGTGGCTGGGATGCCAAGTGTGCCAACAATTGAGCCCTGGGGTCCCACACACAAAGCACATCCTTTGAGACATCTCTCCAATGGGAATAAGAGGATTTTAATAGTAAAAATGAATACTACAACTTATAAAATATTATGAAATTGTGCATTGCTCTTTCCTAGAGAGCTAAGCTCATTGGCCATGTAGAATGTTGGGAAGCAAACACCCTTTGGAAATTTCCTCATTCATTTCTAGGTACTGAACTGTGCTGTGTGTGTACCACTTTAATGACTAGGAGACTTTTATTCAGGTACTTCCTAATTAAGTGTATTTGTAAGAGCTGTAGTTTTTATTATCAAATTATTCTTGATTCAGACTTTAGGCTGATGGTTGTTTCTTAATTGCTCAAATTTTTAAAAATTTAATTAGCTTTAGATGGCAGAACAGATGGTTCTCAAATCCATTGGTGTCATATCTATGTGATAATATATTTTGGTTGAGTCTAATAGGGTGACTTTTCTTTTCTAAAATTTCTCATTAAGCAGCACTCTTGGTTTCTCTTTTTTCCCCAGTACCTATCAAGGGTAACATGAAACAAATTTGAGTTGTTCAAAATACAATCTTGAACAAACTCAGAATCAACTGATAGTTTTAAATTTGATATTTTAGATTATAATAGCTATGATAATGCAGGCTCAATAATGTCAAATCAGTGTAAGAGTGAATCTTCTTTCAACCCACATGATGTATAAAATCTCCTAATAGATATTGGTAAGCACTTAAAGGATGCTGGATTCTGGAGACAAATTGCAAATCTCCTGTACGTAGATTGCAAATCTCCTGTACACTCTGTTTTTTGCTCTAGGAAGTCATACATCCTCATAGGGAATGCCCCCCAGATTAAACTAATTATCCCAAGGCTGACCATATGATTGTACATTGACATGAGGACTGAGGGAAGGAAAGTGCTCCCATTTGTCCTGAGAAACACCCACAATAAAAGAAAATCAAACCAACGGTCTTGTTCAGTACCCTGAGAAGGGCAGTAGTGCCATAACTCATCATGAAAAGACTGGTTAATTTAAGTGTATAAACTGATCAAATATGATCCATCTACCATGACAAGGTTATGACTATGTTGGTGAAAAATATTAACTCTTGAAAAGTAAATAGAAGAATGGCTTCACAAGCTGAAAAGTAGGCAGATTTCTCTATGAAATGATGGGAGTAAATGGAGCCTGGGAAGGTAGTAAGTATGGAGTTGGGGGAGGCAAAAGGGGAATGGGGTAAAAAGTGGAAGGGGAGGAAGAGTAAGAAGAGGATGAATAAGAGGAAGAAGAGGAAGAGAAAAAAGGAAGAGGTAGAGGAGGAAGAAGAGGAAGTAGAGGAAGATAGGAATTATGGGAGAAGAGAAAGTAGAGGATGAGGTAAAAGAAGAAGAGAGGAAGGAAAACAGGAAGAAGAGGAATAGAAAGAAGAGGAGATAGAAGAGGAAGTAGAGGAAGAGGAAGTAAAGGAAGTAGGGAAACCAGAGGAAGGGAGTGGAAGAGAAGAGAAAGAGGAAGAAGAGGAGTAATAATAAGAGTAAGAAGATGAAGTAAAGGAAGAGAGAAGAAAAGTACAGGAGAAAGAAGAGAAACAGGAAGAAGAAGAATAGTAAGAAAACAAAGTAGAGGAAGAGGTAGAAGAAAAGTACAGGAGAAAAAAAGAGAAACAGGAAGAAGAGGAAGAGGAATAGTAAGAAGACGAAGTAGATGTAGAAGAAGAGGAAGGCAAGAGGAAGAAGAGAAATAAGAGGAAGTAGAGAAAGAGGTAGAAGAAGAGAAGACGAAATAGAGGAAGAGGTAGAAGATGAGGAAGTGAGGATAAAGAAGAGAAAGTAGAGAAAAAAGAGGTAGAAGAAACAGAAAGAAGAAAAATAATAAGAAGATTAAGTAGATGTAGAAGTAGAGGAAGAGATAGAACAGTAAATAGAGGAAGATGAATAGGTAGAATAAGAGGAAGTAATAGAACAGTAAATAGAGGAAGATGAATAGGTAGAATAATGAGGAAGAAGAGCAAGAAGAAGAATAAGAAGAGCAAGAATAAGAGGAGGAAGATTAAGTAGAGGAAGAGGTAGTAGAGGACAAGGAAGTAGAAGAGGAAGTAGAGGAAGAGGAAGAAGAGGGAAGTAAGGATAAAGGAAGGAGAAGAGGAAGAATAGAAAGTAAAGGTAGAGGTAGAAGAAGTAGGAGAGAGGAATAGGTAGAAGAGGAAGCAGGGGAAGAGAAAGAAGAGGAAGATGGAGAAGAGGAAGAAGACAACGTAGAGGAAAAAGTAGAAGAGGAAGTAAGGGAAAGGAAGAAGAGGAAGAAGAGGAAATAGAGGAAGAGGCAATGGGGAAGAAGAGGAACTGGGGAAAAGGGAAGAAGACGTAGGGGTGTAAGAGGCAGAATAAGAGAGAAGAGGAGAAGAGGGGAGGGAGGAGGGGGAGGGGAGAGGAGGGGTGGGGAGGAGAGGGGAGGAGAGGGGAGGAGAGGAGAAGATAACGATGATGTCAACAATGATGATAATCATGACAATGATTATGAAGTGATGATGGCCCATGCACAGTCAAGAACAGTATCCCCCTCTCAGAGGGGACTACCAGGTCAAGGAAGGATTGGCTGTAGGAAGCACATAAGCTGAGTCAGGAGCAGCCTTTCCCTCCACCTTTGGGGCTGGAAAAGTTCACATAAATTCTGGTCAGAGAAATGCCCAGGTCTGCTAGGGGAGGTAGAACTTTACTCATAAAAAGATGCAGCCCAACCTAAGGGAACTTAAATGGTTTAGTAAATTACTCCATGACATGGAACTTATGTAAGTAATAAACCAAGGAAGAGTTTAAATAACAGATTCATTTGGAAAATATGACAATATGGGAAGGTTGTAGTCATCTACAAGAGTATGCCACCAGCATGGCAGAGCCTGGCAAGCCTCCCGTGTCATATTTGATATGCCAAATACCAGTAACAATTACAGACTTCATTCCCATGACCTGATGGAATGGTTTGTGGCTCTTTATGTTCCTGGAGCAAGCAGATGCCCTTGGCTCTACTAGCATGAGCCAGGACATATGGAGATGTTACTGGTGCCCGCTCGAGCAAATCGATGATGAACGGGAAGACAGTGATACTGTGATGGGAAGGTTTAGGTTGTTAAATAAAAACTAAAAATCATGGCCAAAACGTATTAGAATATCAGTAAATAATTATTCCTTAAAAGTGAGATTTAAATTCTCAAAAGTAAGAAATGGATCCTTAAAAGTGGAATGCAAGTTCTAGAAAGTAAGACATGGACACCAAACTCAGAACTCAAGAATTATCTTCAAATCTCAGATTATACATGGTAAGAGAAAGTGTTTTGAACTGAGAGATATATCAGAAGACCTTTGAGCAAGAAAGAAATATGAAACAGAAAATCCAATGATGACAGGCAATTAGGGTAGCCAGAGATTGCAGTGTACAGCTAAGAAAGTAAAGAAGAAATTGGTGATGAGATCATAGCAGCACTGCTTTTCTAGAATGCTGAAGAATGGGTACTTAACACGTCAACCCCAGTGCTGTGACTCATGTTAATGAAGCCATATTCCAGTGCAGCAGCATCCAGGCTTTAATGATAATCAAAGGCAGAATTCCAAGACAAAAATCCACAGTTGAGCCAAAGGTCACTGAATCCAACATGCAACTTCTTGCTTTGAGTGAAGGAGATAGAGCAGGAAGGGTGGTTCTCAAAGTGTCCTGTGTTAGAGCCAGTGATAGCCAAGGCTGTGGCCTTCTGAGTATGACCCAGGATTGGCCTGGGACGGAATCCTGGCACTTAGCAGTTGCAGGTAGTAGGGGTGGATCTGTCACCAAGCAAAAAACTCTGATGATGGTGGGACTTTCTGGGACCCCGTACACCAATTCTTGAGAGCCAAGTCACCGGCACAAGAGCCATCAAGAGATCATTTGCCATGACAAAGGCACCCGGAGGGTGTGTTCCTATGGCAGCCAGTGCTAAACATTCCTGGCTTCCTTTGTTTTGTTTTTTTGTTTTTGGGGGGTCACATCTGGTGATGCTCAGGGGTTACTCCTGGCTCTGCACTCACACTCCGGGGACCATATGGGATAGTGGGTATCGAATCCGGTGGGCCATGTTCAAGGCAAACGCCCCCCCACTATTCTCTTAGGCCCCATCCTGTGTTCCTTTGTATCTCTGGTATCTGCAGTGTTGAGACAGACTCCACATAAAACACCCCATTAGTTGGGCACCCAAGCTGCTGTGTTTGCCAGCACACAAGGTGAAAAGGAACTGAAATTTGTTCATCTGTTACCATGTGTGCTTCTCAGGTTTTCTTCTGAATTAATAGGATTTCATGTGTTTGCTTCATTTCTCCTGAGGCCTAGCTGATTGGGATCTTCTGAAATGGTGTCTGCAAGCTGTTCTCGAAAGGGTGCAGAGTGGCTATTGCAGGAGCTGTGCAGTCTCTGAGATGAGAATTATCTCTGCCGCCGGTGCGGCCAGGGAGACAGGATGTGGCCTTAGTCCAAGACTGCTTGTTGCTGGGTTGGGGACACATGGGAGCCTTGGGCTTTGCTGCAGGACAGACCCTGAACATTTATTTCTTTGCTATTTATAGGTAATATTTGCATGCACATCATTTATTTTTATTTTCCAGATTTCTGTTAGGTCAGTAAAAATGCTTTGATTTTTAACCTGACTAAGCTAGACAAAATATTATTAAATATGAATAAGGTGATAGGGAAAGAGATTTAATTGGAAATTATCTAACTGCAAACTCTATAAAGAGTGATGAGAGAATATAAATAGCAATTTTCAATTAAGGAGTTATGTCTTCTATGCCAAAAGAGAAATGACATAGAAAATCAATCTGATAAAAGAAGAGAAACTATAAAAGAATTCATGATCCGTGTAATAAAACTAAAGTGTCGTTTCACAGAAGTATCAAGACTTCCCTATGAACGTTGGTGTATGGTTCTTTGGAGGAAGACTAATAATTACAAAGAGAGTTGTTCCACAGGAAACATGTGTATATGTATGAGTCCACACAATAATTACAAAAACAGACACACAATAATTACAAAGGGAGAGTTGTTCCAGGGAAATGTGTGTGTGTGTCCAAGTCCACACTCATGCACACACACACACACACAACTTCTGAATTTGGGACTAGAGAGAGGTTTCAGACACCTCTCGAGGACAAAGAAACCATGAAAAAATGGTTAAATAAACAACTATGTTGAAATAACATTTTCAAATAACTTGTGCTAAAACATTATGGATTAGTACTACAGCCTGTCTGCTCTCTCTGCTGCAGCTAAGGAAGTCAGAGTTCTGGGTTCATTCATTTTGTTGATGGTAGGGGGCTCTCCAGGGGTGCTTGGGAGATCTGGGACCCCACCTGTGGGTCTTGGCCAACCAGGCAGGTGATTGAATGTGGTCCCAGGATGAGGTGCTGCTCAGGCCCTACCCTCCAGGGATGGGACCATGCTGCAATGTTGGGGACCACCCAGGGGTGCCGACTGGGATAGTGAGGTGATGTTGGGGACCACGTGCTCCCAGGAATGAACCCAGGGCAGGCACATGACAGTTATGTGTCCTGATCACGTGGTATCTAAAAGTGAAAAAAAAAAAGACAATCTAGCCAGTTTTCTGGTTTTAGGACTTGGTAAAAAATAGGGCAGGGTTTCAGCCAAAAATTGCCTGACACCCTGAAACCAGGAAGGCCCCAAACTGAAGGAGAGAGGCAGACCATGAACAAACAGTCGCTGATGATAGCACTATCAGTGTTTGGTCAGGCAACTCCCACCTTAAAGGGAAGCTGTGAGGTCCTAGCACATGACAAGGCTGAGCAGAGAGAAGACAGAGTCAAATGGAAAACAGAACCGTGAGCTGCAGCAACAGGACTTTAAAAGCAGTTAGGCTTCACCGAGAACATAATCAGTGACTTGCAAGACTAAAAGAATAGATATTAGTGCATCTCAAAAGTGAGAAAGTTTTACAGCAGGTAAGACTCTATAGGGGCAGTGGCAATTTGGGGTGGTACTAATGTATCCATATTGCAGCTGTTGCTCTGTAGTGTTTTTCCTGCTGCCATTGAGAAACAGTGAAAGGCACCCAGGAAACAGACATATCTTTCCTTCCTTCCTTCCTTCCTTCCTTCCTTCCTTCCTTCCTTCCTTCCTTCCTTCCTTCCTTCCTTCCTTCCTTCCTTCCTTCCTTCCTTCCTTCCTTCCTTCCTTCCTTCCTTCCTTCCTTCCTTCCTTCCTTCCTTCCTTCCTTCCTTCCTTCCTTCCTTCCTTCCTTCCTTCCTTCCTTCCTTCCTTCCTTCCTTCCTTCCTTCCTTCCTTCCTTCCTTCCTTCCTTCCTTCCTTCCTTCCTTCCTTCCTTCCTTCCCCCTACCCTCCTTCCCTCCATCCTTCCCCCTTCCCTCCTTCCCCTCCTTCCCTCCTTCCCTCCCTCCCTGTACCCCTCCCTCCCTGCATCCCTCCCTCCCTCTTCCCTCCCTCCTTCCTTCCTTTCTTCCTTCCTTCCTTCCTTCTCTTTCTTTATCTATTCTCTCTTTCCTCTCTCTTTTTCTGTTTCTTTCTCTCTGTTCTTTTGGAAGTGCGCAGCAGTGCTCAGATGGAGGAAATCATGGCATGGGAATTGAATTTGGATTGACCACACGCAAAGCACCTTGATCCCTGTGCTATCTCTCTGTCCCTATTAACTATATCTTACATATAAAAGCAAAAATAGAAATAAAAATTATCTGATTTCAATGTGATATATTAATTCCATTCCACCTGAAATTAACACCCTGAAACCAGGAAGGCCCCAGACTGAAGGAAAGAGGCAAACCATGAACAAACAGTCGCTGATGATCCCATTGACCAGTGGGATAGTAGAGGTGAAGCCTACATCTATGGGCTGCTGAGCTTTGGCATGGGGGAGGACACTTACTAGGGCAAGAACTAACTTGTCAGTAGTGTACTAGGGAAATTATATCACCACATTCAGAACAATGTTGGACTTTGGCCAACTATGCATGCTCATCACCAGCTACACAAATGTGTTTAGAACTGTGTGCTGAGTAGATCCAAAATTATTTCAAAGTAGATCAGGGCTTAAATTTAGGAGATAAATCTACAAATCTTTTAGAATAAAATTTTGAATTTAAAACTGCAATGGCATCATTAAGTTGAGTGCATAGTCAGAATCGCAGACAACAGAATTAAAACTAGATGAACTGGAACTCATAAAAGAATTTGGATGTTTCAATATATACAATCAGGAAAAGCAATGATAGTGTGCAAAATAGAAGAAAATCTTTGCATCGCATATGTCTGAGAAGGGATTCATAGATATCCAGAAATATAAAGGAACCGTCAAAATTCATCAGTGAAAACAGCAAACAGCAAATAATCCAATTTTAAAATGGGCATAGATTTGAATAAGCCTGTCCCCAAAGAATACACACACATGATTTAAAAAAAAATTAAATGTCACTAGACTTTAGGACCTGCAAAAGGAAGCCCACAAAAAGGTATATAAGTTCAGATCTGCTAGAGTCACTATTACATCCTCATCTCCTAGAAAACCAACCCCAAAAATCTAAATCTAACAGCAGTGATGTGCGAATGCTTTTCCCGCTTCTGCTGCATCAGTTAGTATTTCTGCTCTTCTCTCTTTGAGGTCTTCCTTTATCACTTCTCTGCACTGCTTTGCAAGCTTGGACGTTAGCATTTGGTCTCCTGAGGCTCACACCTTGGCGAATCAGCTCACGAGATTTTGAAGACAGGCATCCTTTTGTGTCTTTCTCTCTCTTGGCATTCTTTGCACAATCGTGGAGGTACTGAACCAGTCAGTTGTATTCTTCATTGATGTCGTCAATGATGGTATCTTCCCATGTTGCTGCAATGGTGCCAAAGAGTTACCAGTTGGTGGTCATTCTGGGAGTTCTCTTCTTAAACTTTACAGCCTTTTCTCCCTGTTGCGTGAAATGCAATTTTAAAGGAAGGAGATGGTGGTCCAATCCTGTTTGGAATTTTGGGATGACAGCAACATCAGTCAGGCAAAACCATCGATTGAATATGATGTGGTCAATTTCATTGTGGAACTGTCCACCAGGAGATTCCCATGTCCCATGTTTTGCTTCAGCCTTCTGGAACTGTGAGTTCCCATGAATGGTCTTGGTGGACAAAATTAACTCAGATAGTCTCTCACTGTATTTGTTCCATTCTAGGCCATGGGTCCTGATGTGGAGTTCTTCGGCCCATCTTCTCCATCCTCTCTTGGTATTAAAATTACTGACTATGATCTTGGAGAAGGTGTGATCTTTTTCTATAGAACTCCTCCAGTTCCATGTAGAATGTCCCAATTTCATCTTCCTTGTATGTGGATGTTGGTATGTAGACAACGAAGATAGAAATTGCTGGTAGTGGGCCACATCTCTTCAAATGTAATCGTCCTATCCAGTTTGTTAGGCATTCAAATGAATCAGTGTTCACAGCCATGTTCATGTTAACAAGTACACAGACGCCACCGATGCCTCTTCCATCGCATGTTTCAAAAACAGTTCTCTGGTGTCAAAACGACATAATGCAATTTGATGCCTCCTCGTCTCAATCAGACCAATGATTTCGTACTTGATCTTTTGCGCTTGCACCATCAGGTCTTCAGTGTATGCTTCCGATGCCAGCATACGTGCATTGAAAGTACAGACAGTCATTTTAGTTTTTCTTCGTTTTGGCAGCCTAGTTTGGCCCTGAAATTTTATCAGGCACTCCTTGTTCATCCTTCTTATTGCTGCCATATTAAGGGCTCTTTCAGAGTCAGGAAAATAAACATTGTTATTTCTGGTTTTGGCATATCAGATACGCATTGGACAGCTTGCCATGCTCTGCCGTGCAGGCGTTATAGTCTCAGTCACTTGCTGGGCTCTCTGAGAGGGGTGGGTAGAATTTTCATGGTAATTTGGAGATAAATCGTGGCCAGAAGTCGCTCTCATGGTCAGTGGAGTTCAGGGGGTTCAACAGGGACAGCTAGTATCTGCTCTGCCTGGTGTATCTGTGTCTATGAAGAAACCTTGTTGATGCATGGGAGAGGTCCTGCTAGCTCTCCCCATGGTGCCCAGCCACTTAGCGGCTGCATGATATCTCAAAGTGTGGTATACTGATATACACATATCCCATCACATTTTATAGAATTAAGTATGGACATACAATCACAAGTGTGTGGGCACGAAGTATGGTCTATGGGAACATACCGATAACTTCCTATACAGCAGGCTCAAATGGCACAATAGGGATTTAATAATCTCCATTGACTTTTGTCTAAAAATATATTCATTGACTGTGTTTAGAGAATTAGCTCCAACAACCAATATAGAATATTCAGTGTATGCATAGGACAAGTTCAAATAGAGGTTGAGAAAAAATTAGAATAGTTTTGGCCATAGTTGCAGTGGTGGTGAGTCTGGGGTTGACTAGCAGAAAGCCACTACATTCTAGAAACTCAGAAAGTGAATTCAAGTACAGAAATCAGGCAGACTCGCACATAACAACCCAGAAAAGAAGTCAGGCACAGGGATGGGGGATGGGAGGAAAATGAGGGTCTCTGGTGGTGGTAGGGGCACACTACACTGATGGTCGGATTGGTGTTGAATGATGAATCTTTCTAACAACTGTGTCATGATAAACTTTGTACTTTGTAAATCACGGTGTTAAAATAATCACTTATATCACTTGTCTTCCCCATCAATTTGCTAGAGCGGGCACCAGTAATGTCTCCATTTGTCCCTGTCATGTGCTAGTGTAGCCCTAGGGCATCTGCTCATTCCAGGAACATAAAGTCTCAAACCATTCAGTCAGTTCATGGGAATGAGGTCCATCATCATTACTGGACTTTTTATATCAAATACAGCATGGATAGCTTGCCAGGCTCTGCCATGCAGGTGGAATACTCTCAGCAGTAGGTAGACTCTCAGTTCATTCATTTACTGATGAACTGCACAGTCAGAACAGGGAGAAACAGTAGCAGCTCTGTCCTGTGTATCTGTGTCTCTGGTTCAAGCATACCTGGGCTTGAAATAGGCTTCTCTCTAGGGTGGGACTCTGACAAGCAGGGCTTGAGATCGACTTTTCTCTTGGGTAGAGCTCTGACAAGCTGTGGCATCCAGATGTTGAAAATGGCAGCCATCATGGTGTGCGGGTTCCTCCGGCTTCTTCCAAGGCTCTATGGGGTTGGTGGGCCAGGGTCAGAACCTGCCCTCCCTCCCAGACACCTCATGATCAGCGGAGCACAGGGAGAGCCGGTAGCAGTTCTGCCCTGTGTATCTGTGTCTCTGGTTGAAGCATACCTGGGCTTGAAATAGGCTTCTCTATAGGGTGGGAGTCTGAAGTCCCTATATGGTGGGCTTGAGATCAGTGTTTAAATAAAGTTTTTTTTACAAAAACATTCAGTAGTATAAGAGGTGGAAAGTACACAAGGGTCCATAAGCAAAGACTGGATTAAGATGTCTTATATGGATACAATGGGGTACTATTCATCCCTAAAAGGCTGAAATCTGATCTAATCATAGGCATGCATATTGGTATGCTAAGTAGAAGAAGCCAATACAAAAAACCAATAGTGGGCAGTTTCCCTGGCATGGAATACCTGGAGTCAGCAAGTGATAGAGGCAGGAAGGAAGATGAGCTTTCAGAGGCAGTAAAAGGGCAGCTGAGAGGGCCCCGTCTCTGGGTGATGGAGTTAGGATACACACAGTTGTGTTGGTACTTTTACAACTTTGTGGCTACATTTAATGTTTGTGAATTCTTCATTTAAAATAGTTAAAATGGATCATTTTATTTATGCATATTTTACCACAATAAAATAGTTATTTAAAAAGGAAATGAAGTACATACAGAAAGAAGAAAGTATGCATGATATTTTGTATAATAAAACTATACTCTCCCTCCCTTCTGGTTGGGACTCAACAGAGTCCCCAACAGATATTGGGTTCAGTGGGTTCTCTGGCCATGTCCAGGGCTGATGACCTTTCCTCCCAATGGACAATGGAATAAGACCACAACTCTAGAAAGTCTGAAACTCTTACTTTAATCTTTCTCCACTTACTCCTCACTACACCTAACTCCACACAAACACACACACACTCATTTCACATCTCACACCACATACCACATGTTCAAGTATGCTAAAGATATATACTTTACAAAAGTTTGGGGGGAAGGGAGTTGCAAGAGGTAATGACCTTAATCCAAAACATTGAGGTGACAAAAAATTTTTTTCCTTCTTGGGGAGAACTATTGGAGGACCTCATCCCAGGGACTGATCTGACTCTGGGGCAATAGGCCCACTCAGACAAGGGAGGGACCCTGACCCTGTTGTTTTCTCATTTTCTTAGCTGGTAAACAATCTTAATAAGATTTCTAGTCATTTTGTATAAACACAGAGAGACAGACATATAAACCCAGGATTAAATTTATAGAATGACTGTTCCTGGGGACATCTCCCAAATATCCCAGACTGCATTATTCTTGGCCAGGTGGCCTTATTACTAATATCCACAGGGTCTTGAAATCAATTGCTTATCTTTGGGTCAGGACACAGTTTGTTCCATGACCTTGCTTTTAGTTTATATAATTAGGGCATTTAGTCCGTTTCATGTTGAGGCCACAGTAGCTTACTCACAGCTTGCGTGGGTCCATCCAGTCCTGCATTGAGACCCTCCTTTTGATGTATAAGGAATTAGAATCAATCCAAGGGAAACTGAGATTTTAAGTTAGGATGCCAGGAGTAACTAATTCAGAGTTAATTAACACTATATCACAAATGTATTACCTTAACTGTCTCCTGTGTCTATACAAAAAATCCTTTGTACTAGCATAAGAATATGTAAAGGGCATACAGGAAAGAGAGAAGCAAACTTTCATTATAATAAAACTAAGGACTGGCAAGTAGGAGACAGAGGGCTGTGAGAAAGGGTCACACAGCTCTCTGGATGCTGTTGGAATCCAGCAGACTAGATCAGCTACCCAGACTTGGTAGCTTCTCCTGTGACTGCCCTCTCCTCCCACCTTCCTGCCCCTGCAGCTCACCTGCTCTCCCCTGAGACCCCTGGGCCTCTGATCCCTTTTCTCTTGATCTTATCATGGTCATTTATCTTCCTGCAGAGATACTCCAAGAACCAAAGAAAAGCCCAAGATAATGATACCCACCTGTTGTAGTACACTGTTGCCCAGAGCCTCTGCATCTTGCCTAGAGTTGCCTCCCTGCAGGCCACTTTGTAGAGAGGGGCAGGAGGACATTTTGAATGTGACAGTTTATCTTACCATGTATTCTATGTTAGCTGGTATAAATATTTTCTCTCATGCTGCCACAATCATCGTGGACTAGCTAGATCTTACTGGAATATTTACCTGGCCATGTTGGACCTCTTAGTAATTAGACCAAAGAGAAATGCTGTTTGCCTCAAAGCAAGCACATGTGACTCTCTAATAAATTGAAAGGCTAATATACAAAACAACTATTGTTGCAGGACACCTAAAAGCCTAAAAGCCTCTGCATCTGCCCTGGATTGCCTCCTGCAGATCACTTTGTAGATAGAGGGGTAGTTTAAATGTGGCAATTTATCTGACCATGTATTCTGTACATGGCTGTTATAAATATTCTCTCATGCTACCACAATCATTGTGGGACTAGCTAGATCTTACCAGCATATTTGCCTGCCACATTGGATCTCTAAGTAATTAGACCAGACAGAAATGCTGTTTGCCTCCAAGCAAGCAAACATGGCTCCCTGATAACTCAAAGGCAAATAAAATACAAAACTACCATGAAGTAGACAAGACTCTTGTGAAGGCTGGAGAAATATTTAACTGGCATAAGTATAGTCTTTGGTACAGAGACATGCCATCTCAGAAACCCCCTTCTCTACCGTATAACGGCATTTCCAGGCAAATCTTGGCTCAAAACATTAGCATATAAAAGGGCCTAGGTGAGGTGCTGGGAGAAATTACCTGAGGGCATTTGACCCTTCCTGCTTCCCATAATAGTGGGAGGTCTGAGTTGTAGGGGTATAAAACTAAGGTGCTTCCTCTCTTGCTCTCTCTTTTTTGGGCTCTTTTTGAGCTTCGCACTCTTCTTGGGAGTCTTGTCTTTTCTTGCCTTTGTCTCCTCTTTACAGGGCCTTAACACGTGGTGGCCACCATCTTGGCCCTCACATGGCTGGGGTTTTAGCCAGGAATCCTAAGCACAGGGTTTTTCCTATTGCTGATTTGTATGCCTAAACCTGTGATAAGTAAAGCATTTTAAAACTTTGCTGGATTCCTGAGTTTTCATCCATTCCCGCTGGCCTCGGAGGTAGAAGGGAACTTGCTTCCCGGCACTGTTGGAGACCCCAGCAGCATTCCCAACAAACTATGAAGTCAAGACAAGAATCTTGTGAAGGCTTGGA
This sequence comes from Cryptotis parvus, assembly GCA_021461705.1. NCBI lineage: Eukaryota > Metazoa > Chordata > Mammalia > Eulipotyphla > Soricidae > Cryptotis > Cryptotis parvus. The sequence goes on along the minus strand of JAJIBD010025993.1, from coordinate 5,957 downwards.
GAAATATATACCTGGCTGTAGAATATCTATTGGTACAGATACAACCTTTGTATTCTGAAATACAGTTCATCTCAGATGTTCCTCCCAGCTCTACCCTGCAGGGACTCTTCCAAGGCAGTACTTGGCTGGGCAGCATCAACATCTCAAAGGACCTAGGTAAGGTTTTGGGAGAAGTTACCTGAGGGGAACTGACCCCAACTGCTTCCCATTGAAGTGGGAAGTCTGTGTTGCAGGGATATAAAAACTGTAGCCTGCTTTTTTCCCTCTCTCTTTCACCCTTTGTCTTTTCACCCTCTCTGTTCTCTTCCCTGTTGGGCATTAACATGTGGTGGTGGCCATCTTTGCCTAGGATTCTAAACCACACCTAGCCAGGGCACTGTGGGAAACGTAAGTCTGGGGTTTTCCTGTTACTGGATTTTATACCAGAACCTGTGAGAGTAAAGCCTTTTTGAAACTTTGCTAGCTTCTGCATCTTTCTCTGTCTACTAGCTGCCGATCTCCTGGGACAAAAGGGGATTTCTACACCCTGCTCCTGGATTTTGTCAGGGCTCACAGTGTACCCTGGCACCCACCCATATGTTTCTTTTTTTGTTTTGATTTTAGGGTCACACCGGCAATGCTCAGGGGCTTCTTCTGGCTCTGCACTCAGGAATTACTCCTGGGTGCTTGGGGATCATACAGGATGCTGGGGATCAAACCCGGTCTGCCGCGTGCAAGGCAAATGCCCTACCTGCTGGACTATCGCTCCAGCCCCCAGACCCATATGTTTCATTCCCCACAGTATCACTGTCCCAGTTTACAGAACTGTGTTGGTGGAGGCTGTAGAGATAACACAGAAGCAGGAACTGTGGCACCTTGCATGAGGCCAACTCCTTTTCCAACCCTGCCACTACAGACAGTCCCCTGAGCACTACGAGGACTGACCCCTGAGCACAGAGCAAAGAGTAAGTAAGCCCTGAGTACTGCTGGTTGTGGTCCAACACCCTCCCAATATATTGGTGATCTCAAGCAAATTGATGAACAATGGGAATACAAGTGATACATGTAATGGCTATGTATCTTCTTTCACAGGAAATCAAGATCCATGTGAGTAAAAGTAAAGCAAAAATGACCAAGTTATGCACATCCCCGAGTCCAGCAGCTGGTGTAGACATGGCAATAAGAAAGGTAGACCATCACCGATCATCACCAACCACACGGACCCAAGTTATGCACATCCCTGAGTCCAGTAGCTGGTGTAGACGTGGCAATAAGAGTGGTAGATCATCACCAATCACACTGACCCAAGTTATGCACATCCCTGAGTTCAGTAGCTGTTATTGACGTGGCAATAAGAGAGGTAGATCATCACCAACCTCACTGACCCCACCCTGACCCCCCACCTCTTCCCTTCCCATCCCTGTGATGATTCAGAACCATCATGGTTGCAATGACAATGATAACAGCATGCACTGCTGGAGTGTTTGACAAGGATTGAGTATTTTATTATGAAAATAAGTTGATGCTTTAAAGAGAAAAAACTAAGCATATAGGTATTTAATAATGGCATACATTTAGATGATGTGACTAAAATAAGTATTTTTAATGAAAGGTAGAGTCGTGGGCTTTTAATTCAGTGACAGTGTGCAAAAATAGCAGTTTTAAAAGGACAGGTGAACTTTTCAACAACCGAACACTATGTCTTTACTTAAGACATGGTTATTATCTTTAGTAACTTCACAGACACTACATATCATAGCACACTTCCCCTTAGTATATGTTATCCAAGCAAAGTGGGCTTTGCTCCTGTTACATTGAACAAAGATTCCTTGCACACACAATGTCCTTTGCTCCTGGCTCGGCAGTGGAGTTAGGTCAGTGACGTGGTGTTTGGAGTGAGGAAACTAAAACTGATAAGCCCAGGTGTCCCCCAGGTGTTCCCTCCACACACATCCCAGCTGTCCCTGCGTACACTCCATATGCCCCCAGGTATCCTCAAATACACCCCAGTTATTTCTGCATACTCCCCAATGTCTCCACACATGACCTATGTGTCTCTCTGTGCTCGCCCCAGATGTCCGCAAGCTACGATCCAGCTTTCCCGCAACACACACTCCAGATGTTCCTGCACACATCCCAGGCACCTCGGCCCATGCCCCAGGTGTGGCCCCAGGTGTCCCCTCGCACACCCCAGGTGTGTCCGCACATGCCCCCTGCTGAGCTGTCAGATGCACTGTGAGGACCTGGAAGACAGGCAGGGTGGATGTCTGCTGTGCTAATGGTGCTCTCGGAGTCCGAGTGAGGGACGGGCCTTGATGCCCAGGTTCCCAGAGAGCCCGGAGTCCACGCGAGAGGGTGCTGAGTGCATCCACACTGACGTCCCCACCCACCCACAGGCCGCACACTCAAGAGAATCATTTTTCTTCTCAAGGAGGAGTCTCAGATTCTGATTTCTCCCGAATGGTGCCCGGACTACCGCAGCTTCGGGAATTATTTTTCCCAATTTTAATTCAGCAAAATCTCCATCTGCTCTCACTGTTCTACCGTAGAAAGTCCCTGTGGTCTGGTCCTCTTTAGAGCAATTCTCTGTGAAATGGTTGAGGCCACGCTGACTGCAGATTAGCTCCGAACTCCACGGAAAATTCCAGAAGCAACCACCAGTAATTAGCAGTCTGCCTCTGAGCTCCGGCCTCGCTGGGGTCGCATCTAATTGTATCTAATCCCGCATCAGGGGTCTTCCCAGGCTGCAGTTTAATGAAAGATTTTATCATAAATCCATCAAAATGGACTCGCAGAGCTATTTCTTCTTCCTCGTCCCTTCAAGGCAATTTAATCTTTTCTCTCTTTTAGGATATGACATTTTGCTTTGTTCTTCTCTGATATTTGTCAAAATACGACCATTAGCCAAACTAGGCAGTAAGCTGAGGGGAAAAAATGCTCAGTAAATATCCCCAGTGGCCTGAGGATTTGTTGAAGGCTCGGGAGCTGCCTGTCCACCCCCAGCCTCCGCGCCAGCTTTCTCAGGAATTATGAAACCTCTCCAATGATGTCTGTGGAAGAAATGACTTCATTTAAGCATGACACATCGTGAAAATCTCATAATGCTGTTGTGCTTCTGTTTTTAGCATTTTCGGAAATTAATACTTTACAGTGTTTTATGTTTTAACAAATGCACATTTAATCCTAGCTTAGGGTAAATGGACACACTGGTCTAAAATTATGGGAAACTGATTTAGGAAGATTGTGTAATTGAGGAAACGGGTTGGGATCCAGTTTTAACATGGCCATCTTTAATCTTCTGAATTATTATCCCCCTAATTATTGCTTCCGGATTTGCTGCTCTAGTGGGACCAGGACAATGACACTAACTCAGAAGGCAAGCCAAGCATTCTTCATGGCCCCGGAGTGAACGCTAAACAAGTATGGAAACCAAAGGAAAATACGATAAAATGTAAATGGCCATATTACTTACTTGTTATCTCAATAAATTAAGATGTAAAGAACTAAGCTTTCATAAGTCCAATGATAACATGTCTAAATATCCCAAATTTAAAAATTTTATGATATAACAGATGGATCCCATTATTTTTTTAAATTGCAGATAAATTTGTTTTGTTTCTCCCAATGGAGGTTTTGAGTATTTAATTAAAGGCCTCATTGCCCCATCATTAAATTCAAAGAAGCATATCTAATGTGAACACTTAAATGTAATGTCACTCATTAGTCTTTAATGAAGAGAAACTTATTCTTTCTCTAAAGAACAGCTGTAAAAATAGTATCTGTCACCTACAAAATTATATATTCCCAAGATTATTAATGTGCATCTAATGACTTTGAAATATGTCTTTGCAACAATATTATGCATGCTTCTTTCTTTCTGACTTCTTCTGTAAGGAGGTTAATTGAAGTCAGGAATTCTGGAATTCCTACATGCCCCAGGATCCCATACAGAAATGAACATTGATATTCTGTGATGCCTGTGATAGATTTTACTGGAGATGTTGACTTTCTGTCCCACACACTCCTATGGATACAGAGACTGATGGCAGTTTCCATAACACCTTAGTCCTAAAATCTGTCATCAAACAGTTAAAATTCATCTAGAATTCATTTTCCTAGAATGTAGCCAATGAGAGCATTGATTTTAGTGTTGGTGCCACTTATTTATTTATTTTTACATATCACTGTGAATTAGACTGTTGCAAAGCTGTTTGTGATTGGGTTTGAGTCATACAGTGTTCCAGCACCGTCCCTCCACCAAGTCAGTGCCATTTCTTTATCTGTTAGATGGCGCCCAGGATACAGCATAGAGGATCAGTTGTTGGTTCCCTGTTAGCCTCCAGCCCTTCTCCCATTCTGCATCTTCACCCGCTCTGTCATTCCTTCAAAGTAGAATTTAGGCCAAAAATTGTACAGTGGGGAAGGCATTTGCCTCATACACAGCCATCCCAGGTTCTATACACAGCACCCCAGATCGCCCCCAGTGCACCAGGAGTCATCTCTGAATGCAGCCCGAGTCATCCCTGAGCACCACTAGGTAAGGTCTCAAAGCAGAGAGAAAGTAAACAGAAAAATCGGGTGTTCTTTAGATCTGTTATATGTGAAGTCCTACATCCTCTCTTTGACCACTGCACCACACTCGCACTCTAAATCTTTTTCTTTTAAGGAGGACCTACTGCCAGTCCTTTTCAAGCTCTTCCAGGAAATAGAAGAAACAGAAACACTCCCAAACAGCTTCTACGAGGCACATATCACCCTGATACCCAAAGCAGGGAGAGACAACACAAAGAAAGAAAACTACAGACCAATCTCCCTGATGAACACGGATGCTAAGATCTTCAACAAAATACTAGCAAACAGAATCCAAAGACTCATCAAGAAGATTATACATCATGACCAAGTAGGATTCATCCCGGGAATGCAAGGATGGTTCAACATTCGCAAGTCAATCAACATAATACATCATATCAATAAAAGAAAAAATAAAAACCATATGATCCTTTCAATAGACGCAGAAAAAGCATTTGACAAGATCCAGCACCTGTTCATGATTAAAACCCTCCAGAAAATGGAAATTGAAGGGACTTTCCTCAAGATAGTTACAGCCATCTACCAAAAGCCCACAGCAAGCATCATTCTAAATGGGGAAAGTTGAAAGCCTTCCCCTGAGATCAGGGACAAGACAAAGGTTGCCCCCTCTCACCTCTTTTATTCAATATAGTACTGGAAGTACTTGCCATAGCAATCAGAGAAGAAAAGGACATCAAGGGCATCCAGATAGGCAAGGAAGAAGTCAAGCTATCATTATTTGCAGATGACATGATATTATACCTAGAGAACCCTAAACTCTCTACCAAAAAACTCCTAGAAACAATAGACGATATAGTAGAGTGGCAGGATACAAAATCAACACCCAAAAGTCAGTGGCTTTCCTATATACAAATAACGAAAAGAGAAGAAAAGGGATATTAAGGAAACTATTCCATTCACAATTGTGCCACAGAAAATCAAATACCTAGGAATCAACTTACCCAAGTATGTAAAGGACCTGTACAAAGAAAACTACAAGACACTGCTCCAAGAGATAAAAGAGGACACAAGGAAATGGAAACACGTTCCCTGTTCATGGATGGGGAGAATTAACATTGTCAAAATGGTAATACCCCTAGAGCTCTGTACAGATTCAATGCAGTCCCCATGAGGATACCGATGACATTCTTCAAAGAAATTGACCAAACGCTCCTGAAATTTGTATGGAACAATAAACTCCCAAGGATAGCTAAAGCAATCCTCGGGAAAAGAAGATGGGAGGCATCACCTTTCCCAACTTCAAACTGTACTATAAGGCAGTAGTAATTAAAACAGCATGGTATTGGAATAAAAACAGACCTGTGGACCTATGGAATAGAATTGAGTATCCTGACACCCAACCTCAAACACATGATCATTTAATCTTTGATAAAGGTGCAATGAGTCTA